>CAKAJI010000260.1:0-86309 GCA_916610255.1 Lasioglossum lativentre | reverse complement strand
ATTTGCGGTTATTTCGGCAGATTTGCGGTAAGGTCCGCACATTTGCGATTAGGTCCACACATTTGCTGTTAGGTCCGCACAATTGCGGTTAGGTCCGCACATTTGCGGTTAGGTCCCCACATTTGCGGTTAGGTCGGCACATTTGCGGTTAGGTCCGCATATTTGCGGTTAGGTCCGCACATTTTCGGGTAGGTCCGCACATTTGCAGTTAGGTCCGCACATTTGCGGTTAGGTCCACACATTTGCGGTGAGGTCCGCACATTTGCGGTTAGGTCCGCACATTTGCGGTGAGGTCCGCACATTTGCGGTTAGGTCCGCACATTTGCGGTTAGGTCCGCACATTTGCTGTTAGGTCAACACATTTGCGGTGAGGTCCGCACATTTGCGGTGAGGTCCGCACATATGCGGTTAGGTCTGCATATATGCGGTTATTTCGGCAGATTTGCGGTTAGGTCCGCACATTTGCGGTTAGGTCCCCACATTTGCGGTGAGGTCCGCACATTTGCGGTTAGGTCCGCACATTTGCATTTAGGTCCGCACATTTGCGGTTAGGTCCGCACATTTTCGGGTAGGTCCGCACATTTGCGGTTAGGTCCGCACATTTGCGGTTAGGCCTGCACATTTGCGGTTAGGTCTGCACATTTAGGGTTAGGTCTGCATATTTGCGGTGAGGTCCGCAAATTTGCGGTTAGGTCCGCACATTTGCGGTTAGTTCCGCACATTTGCGGTTAGGTCCACACATTTGCGGTGAGGTCCGCACATTTGCGGTTAGGTCTGCATATATGCGGTTATTTCGGCAGATTTGCGGTTAGGTCCGCACATTTGCTGTTAGGTCCGCACATTTGCGGTTAGGTCCGCACATTTGCGGTTAGGTCGGCACATTTCCGGTTAGGTCTGCACATTTGCGGTGAGGTCCGCACATTTGCGGTGAGGTCCGCACATTTGCGGGTAGGTCCGCACATTTGCGGTTAGGTCCGCACATTTGCGGTTAGGTCCGCACATTTGCTGTTAGGTCAACACATTTGCGGTGAGGTCCGCACATTTGCGGTGAGGTCCGCACATATGCGGTTAGGTCTGCATATATGCGGTTATTTCGGCAGATTTGCGGTTAGGTCCGCACATTTGCGATTAGGTTCACACATTTGCTGTTAGGTCCGCACATTTGCGGTTAGGTCCGCACATTTGCGGTTAGGTCGGCACATTTCCGGTTAGGTCTGCACATTTGCGGTTAGGTCCCCACATTTGCGGTGAGGTCCGCACATTTGCGGTTAGGTCTGCACATTTTCGGGTAGGTCCGCACATTTGCGGTTAGGTCCGCACATTTGCGGTTAGGTCCACACATTTGCGGTGAGGTCCGCACATTTGCGGTTAGGTCCGCACATTTGCGGTTAGGTCCGCACATTTGCGGTTAGGTCCGCACATTTTCGGGTAGGTCCGCACATTTGCGGTTAGGTCCGCACATTTGCGGTTAGGTCCACACATTTGCGGTTAGGTCAGCACATTTGCGGATAGGTCCGCACATTTGCGGTTAGGTCCGCATATTTGCGGATAGGTCCGCACATTTTCGGGTAGGTCCGCACGTTTGCGGTTAGGTCAACACATTCGCGGTGAGGTCCGCACATTTTCGGGTAGGTCCGCACGTTTGCGGTTAGGTCAACACATTCGCGGTGAGGTCCACACATTTGCGGTGAGGTCCGCACATTTGCGGTTAGGTCTGCATATTTGCGGTTATTTCGGCAGATTTGCGGTTAGGTCCGCACATTTGCGATTAGGTCCACACATTTGCTGTTAGGTCCGCACAATTGCGGTTAGGACCGCACATTTGCGGTTAGGTCCCCACATTTGCGGTTAGGTCGGCACATTTGCGGTTAGGTCCGCATATTTGCGGTTAGGTCCGCACATTTTCGGGTAGGTCCGCACATTTGCAGTTAGGTCCGCACATTTGCGGTTAGGTCCACACATTTGCGGTGAGGTCCGCACATTTGCGGTTAGGTCCGCACATTTGCGGTGAGGTCCGCACATTTGCGGTTAGGTCCGCACAATTGCGGTTAGGTCCGCACATTTGCTGTTAGGTCAACACATTTGCGGTGAGGTCCGCACATTTGCGGTGAGGTCCGCACATATGCGGTTAGGTCTGCATATATGCGGTTATTTCGGCAGATTTGCGGTTAGGTCCGCACATTTGCGATTAGGTCCACACATTTGCTGTTAGGTCCGCACATTTGCGGTTAGGTCCGCACATTTGCGGTTAGGTCGGCACATTTCCGGTTAGGTCTGCACATTTGCGGTTAGGTCCCCACATTTGCGGTGAGGTCCGCACATTTGCGGTTAGGTCTGCACATTTGCTGTTAGGTCAACACATTTGCGGTGAGGTCCGCACATTTGCGGTGAGGTCCGCACATTTGCGGTTAGGTCTGCATATATGCGGTTATTTCGGCAGATTTGCGGTTAGGTCCGCACATTTGCGGTTAGGTCCCCACATTTGCGGTGAGGTCCGCACATTTGCGGTTAGGTCCGCACATTTGCGGTTAGGTCCGCACATTTGCGGTTAGGTCCGCACATTTTCGGGTAGGTCCGCACATTTGCGGTTAGGTCCGCACATTTGCGGTTAGGTCCACACATTTGCGGTTAGGTCCGCACATTTGCGGTTAGGTCCGCACATTTGCGATTAGGTCCGCACATTTGCGGTTAGGACCGCACATTTGCGGTTAGGCCTGCACATTTGCGGTTAGGTCTGCACATTTAGGGTTAGGTCTGCATATTTGCGGTGAGGTCCGCACATTTGCGGTTAGGTCCGCACATTTGCGGTTAGTTCCGCACATTTGCGGTTAGGTCCACACATTTGCGGTGAGGTCCGCACATTTGCGGTTAGGTCTGCATATATGCGGTTATTTCGGCAGATTTGCGGTTAGGTCCGCACATTTGCGATTAGGTCCACACATTTGCTGTTAGGTCCGCACATTTGCTGTTAGGTCCGCACATTTGCGGTTAGGTCCGCACATTTGCGGTTAGGTCGGCACATTTCCGGTTAGGTCTGCACATTTGCGGTGAGGTCCGCACATTTGCGGTTAGGTCTGCACATTTGCGGTTAGGTCCGCACATTTGCTGTTAGGTCAACACATTTGCGGTGAGGTCCGCACATTTGCGGTTAGGTCCGCACATTTGCGGTTAGGTCCGCACATTTGCGGTTAGGACCGCACATTTGCGGTTAGGTCCGCACATTTGCGGTTAGGACCGCACATTTGCGGTTAGGTCTGCACATTTGCGGTTAGGTCTGCACATTTCCCGTTAGGTCCGCACATTTTCGGGTAGGTCCGCACATTTGCGGTTAGGTCCGCACATTTGCGGTTAGGTCCGCACATTTGCTGTTAGGTCAACACATTTGCGGTGAGGTCCGCACATTTGCGGTGAGGTCCGCACATATGCGGTTAGGTCTGCATATATGCGGTTATTTCGGCAGATTTGCGGTTAGGTCCGCACATTTGCGATTAGGTTCACACATTTGCTGTTAGGTCCGCACATTTGCGGTTAGGTCCGCACATTTGCGGTTAGGTCGGCACATTTCCGGTTAGGTCTGCACATTTGCGGTTAGGTCCCCACATTTGCGGTGAGGTCCGCACATTTGCGGTTAGGTCTGCACATTTTCGGGTAGGTCCGCACATTTGCGGTTAGGTCCGCACATTTGCGGTTAGGTCCACACATTTGCGGTTAGGTCAACACATTCGCGGTGAGGTCCACACATTTGCGGTGAGGTCCGCACATTTGCGGTTAGGTCTGCATATTTGCGGTTATTTCGGCAGATTTGCGGTAAGGTCCGCACATTTGCGATTAGGTCCACACATTTGCTGTTAGGTCCGCACAATTGCGGTTAGGACCGCACATTTGCGGTTAGGTCCCCACATTTGCGGTTAGGTCGGCACATTTGCGGTTAGGTCCGCATATTTGCGGTTAGGTCCGCACATTTTCGGGTAGGTCCGCACATTTGCAGTTAGGTCCGCACATTTGCGGTTAGGTCCACACATTTGCGGTGAGGTCCGCACATTTGCGGTTAGGTCCGCACATTTGCGGTGAGGTCCGCACATTTGCGGTTAGGTCCGCACAATTGCGGTTAGGTCCGCACATTTGCTGTTAGGTCAACACATTTGCGGTGAGGTCCGCACATTTGCGGTGAGGTCCGCACATATGCGGTTAGGTCTGCATATATGCGGTTATTTCGGCAGATTTGCGGTTAGGTCCGCACATTTGCGATTAGGTTCACACATTTGCTGTTAGGTCCGCACATTTGCGGTTAGGTCCGCACATTTGCGGTTAGGTCGGCACATTTCCGGTTAGGTCTGCACATTTGCGGTTAGGTCCCCACATTTGCGGTGAGGTCCGCACATTTGCGGTTAGGTCTGCACATTTGCTGTTAGGTCTGCACATTTGCGGTGAGGTCCGCACATTTGCGGTGAGGTCCGCACATTTGCGGTTAGGTCTGCATATATGCGGTTATTTCGGCAGATTTGCGGTTAGGTCCGCACATTTGCGGTTAGGTCCCCACATTTGCGGTGAGGTCCGCACATTTGCGGTTAGGTCCGCACATTTGCGGTTAGGTCCGCACATTTGCGGTTAGGTCCGCACATTTTCGGGTAGGTCCGCACATTTGCGGTTAGGTCCGCACATTTGCGGTTAGGTCCACACATTTGCGGTTAGGTCCGCACATTTGCGGTTAGGTCCGCACATTTGCGATTAGGTCCGCACATTTGCGGTTAGGACCGCACATTTGCGGTTAGGCCTGCACATTTGCGGTTAGGTCTGCACATTTAGGGTTAGGTCTGCATATTTGCGGTGAGGTCCGCAAATTTGCGGTTAGGTCCGCACATTTGCGGTTAGGTCCGCACATTTGCGGTTAGGTCCACACATTTGCGGTGAGGTCCGCACATTTGCGGTTAGGTCTGCATATATGCGGTTATTTCGGCAGATTTGCGGTTAGGTCCGCACATTTGCGATTAGGTCCACACATTTGCTGTTAGGTCCGCACATTTGCTGTTAGGTCCGCACATTTGCGGTTAGGTCCGCACATTTGCGGTTAGGTCGGCACATTTCCGGTTAGGTCTGCACATTTGCGGTGAGGTCCGCACATTTGCGGTTAGGTCTGCACATTTGCGGTTAGGTCCGCACATTTGCTGTTAGGTCAACACATTTGCGGTGAGGTCCGCACATTTGCGGTTAGGTCCGCACATTTGCGGTTAGGTCCGCACATTTGCGGTTAGGACCGCACATTTGCGGTTAGGTCCGCACATTTGCGGTTAGGACCGCACATTTGCGGTTAGGTCTGCACATTTGCGGTTAGGTCTGCACATTTCCCGTTAGGTCCGCACATTTTCGGGTAGGTCCGCACATTTGCGGTTAGGTCCGCACATTTGCGGTTAGGTCCGCACATTTGCTGTTAGGTCAACACATTTGCGGTGAGGTCCGCACATTTGCGGTGAGGTCCGCACATATGCGGTTAGGTCTGCATATATGCGGTTATTTCGGCAGATTTGCGGTTAGGTCCGCACATTTGCGATTAGGTCCACACATTTGCTGTTAGGTCCGCACATTTGCGGTTAGGTCCGCACATTTGCGGTTAGGTCGGCACATTTCCGGTTAGGTCTGCACATTTGCGGTTAGGTCCCCACATTTGCGGTGAGGTCCGCACATTTGCGGTTAGGTCTGCACATTTTCGGGTAGGTCCGCACATTTGCGGTTAGGTCCGCACATTTGCGGTTAGGTCCACACATTTGCGGTGAGGTCCGCACATTTGCGGTTAGGTCCGCACATTTGCGGTTAGGTCCGCACATTTGCGGTTAGGTCCGCACATTTTCGGGTAGGTCCGCACATTTGCGGTTAGGTCCGCACATTTGCGGTTAGGTCCACACATTTGCGGTTAGGTCAGCACATTTGCGGATAGGTCCGCACATTTGCGGTTAGGTCCGCATATTTGCGGATAGGTCCGCACATTTTCGGGTAGGTCCGCACGTTTGCGGTTAGGTCAACACATTCGCGGTGAGGTCCGCACATTTTCGGGTAGGTCCGCACGTTTGCGGTTAGGTCAACACATTCGCGGTGAGGTCCACACATTTGCGGTGAGGTCCGCACATTTGCGGTTAGGTCTGCATATTTGCGGTTATTTCGGCAGATTTGCGGTAAGGTCCGCACATTTGCGATTAGGTCCACACATTTGCTGTTAGGTCCGCACAATTGCGGTTAGGTCCGCACATTTGCGGTTAGGTCCCCACATTTGCGGTTAGGTCGGCACATTTGCGGTTAGGTCCGCATATTTGCGGTTAGGTCCGCACATTTTCGGGTAGGTCCGCACATTTGCAGTTAGGTCCGCACATTTGCGGTTAGGTCCACACATTTGCGGTGAGGTCCGCACATTTGCGGTTAGGTCCGCACATTTGCGGTGAGGTCCGCACATTTGCGGTTAGGTCCGCACATTTGCGGTTAGGTCCGCACATTTGCTGTTAGGTCAACACATTTGCGGTGAGGTCCGCACATTTGCGGTGAGGTCCGCACATATGCGGTTAGGTCTGCATATATGCGGTTATTTCGGCAGATTTGCGGTTAGGTCCGCACATTTGCGATTAGGTTCACACATTTGCTGTTAGGTCCGCACATTTGCGGTTAGGTCCGCACATTTGCGGTTAGGTCGGCACATTTCCGGTTAGGTCTGCACATTTGCGGTTAGGTCCCCACATTTGCGGTGAGGTCCGCACATTTGCGGTTAGGTCTGCACATTTTCGGGTAGGTCCGCACATTTGCGGTTAGGTCCGCACATTTGCGGTTAGGTCCACACATTTGCGGTGAGGTCCGCACATTTGCGGTTAGGTCCGCACATTTGCGGTTAGGTCCGCACATTTGCGGTTAGGTCCGCACATTTTCGGGTAGGTCCGCACATTTGCGGTTAGGTCCGCACATTTGCGGTTAGGTCCACACATTTGCGGTTAGGTCCGCACATTTGCGGTTAGGTCCGCACATTTGCGATTAGGTCCGCACATTTGCGGTTAGGACCGCACATTTGCGGTTAGGTCCGCACATTTCCGGTTAGGTCCGCACATTTTCGGGTAGTTTCGCACATTTGCGGTTAGGTCCGCACATTTGCGGTTAGGTCCGCACATTTGCGGTTAGGTCTGCATATATGCGGTTATTTCGGCAGATTTGCGGTTAGGTCCGCACATTTGCGATTAGGTCCACACATTTGCTGTTAGGTCCGCACATTTGCGGTTAGGTCCGCACATTTGCGGTTAGGTCGGCACATTTCCGGTTAGGTCTGCACATTTGCGGTTAGGTCCCCACATTTGCGGTGAGGTCCGCACATTTGCGGTTAGGTCTGCACATTTGCGGTTAGGTCTGCACATTTGGGGTTAGGTCTGCATATTTGCGGTTATTTCGGCACATTTGCGGTTAGGTCAGCACATTTGCGGTTAGGTCCACACATTTGCGGTTAGGACCGCACATTTGCGGTTAGGCCTGCACATTTGCGGTTAGGTCTGCACATTTAGGGTTAGGTCTGCATATTTGCGGTGAGGTCCGCAAATTTGCGGTTAGGTCCGCACATTTGCGGTTAGTTCCGCACATTTGCGGTTAGGTCCACACATTTGCGGTGAGGTCCGCACATTTGCGGTTAGGTCTGCATATATGCGGTTATTTCGGCAGATTTGCGGTTAGGTCCGCACATTTGCGATTAGGTCCACACATTTGCTGTTAGGTCCGCACATTTGCGGTTAGGTCCGCACATTTGCGGTTAGGTCGGCACATTTCCGGTTAGGTCTGCACATTTGCGGTGCGGTCCGCACATTTGCGGTTAGGTCTGCACATTTGCGGTTAGGTCCGCACATTTGCTGTTAGGTCAACACATTTGCGGTGAGGTCCGCACATTTGCGGTTAGGTCCGCACATTTGCGGTTAGGTCCGCACATTTGCGGTTAGGACCGCACATTTGCGGTTAGGTCCGCACATTTGCGGTTAGGACCGCACATTTGCGGATAGGTCCGCACATTTGCGGTTAGGTCCGCATATTTGCGGATAGGTCCGCACATTTTCGGGTAGGTCCGCACGTTTGCGGTTAGGTCAACACATTCCCGGTGAGGTCCGCACATTTGCGGTGAGGTCCGCACGTTTGCGGTTAGGTCAACACATTCGCGGTGAGGTCCACACATTTGCGGTGAGGTCCGCACATTTGCGGTTAGGTCTGCATATTTGCGGTTATTTCGGCAGATTTGCGGTTAGGTCCGCACATTTGCGATTAGGTCCACACATTTGCTGTTAGGTCCGCACATTTGCGGTTAGGTCCGCACATTTGCGGTTAGGTCCCCACATTTGCGGTTAGGTCGGCACATTTGCGGTTAGGTCCGCATATTTGCGGTTAGGTCCGCACATTTTCGGGTAGGTCCGCACATTTGCAGTTAGGTCCGCACATTTGCGGTTAGGTCCACACATTTGCGGTGAGGTCCGCACATTTGCGGTTAGGTCCGCACATTTGCGGTGAGGTCCGCACATTTGCGGTTAGGTCCGCACATTTGCGGTTAGGTCCGCACATTTGCTGTTAGGTCAACACATTTGCGGTGAGGTCCGCACATTTGCGGTGAGGTCCGCACATATGCGGTTAGGTCTGCATATATGCGGTTATTTCGGCAGATTTGCGGTTAGGTCCGCACATTTGCGATTAGGTCCACACATTTGCTGTTAGGTCCGCACATTTGCGGTTAGGTCCGCACATTTGCGGTTAGGTCGGCACATTTCCGGTTAGGTCCGCACATTTGCGGTTAGGTCCGCACATTTGCGGTTAGGTCCACACATTTGCGGTGAGGTCCGCACATTTGCGGTTAGGTCCGCACATTTGCGGTTAGGTCCGCACATTTGCGGTTAGGTCCGCACATTTGCGGTTAGGTCCGCACATTTGCGGTTAGGTCCGCACATTTCCGGTTAGGTCCGCATATTTTCGGGTAGGTCCGCACGTTTGCGGTTAGGTCAACACATTTGCGGTGAGGTCCGCACATTTGCGGTGAGGTCCGCACATTTGCGGTTAGGTCCGCACATTTGCGGTTAGGTCCGCACATTTGCAGTTAGTTCCGCACATTTTCGGGTAGGTCCGCACATTTGCGGTTAGGTCCGCACATTTGCGGTTAGGTCCACACATTTGCGGTGAGGTCCGCACATTTGCGGTTAGGTCCGCACATTTGCGGTTAGGTCCGCACATTTGCGGTTAGGTCCGCACATTTTCGGGTAGGTCCGCACATTTGCGGTTAGGTCCGCACATTTGCGGTTAGGTCCACACATTTGCGGTTAGGTCCGCACATTTGCGGTTAGGTCCGCACATTTGCGATTAGGTCCGCACATTTGCGGTTAGGACCGCACATTTGCGGTTAGGTCCGCACATTCCCGGTTAGGTCCGCACATTTTCGGGTAGTTTCGCACATTTGCGGTTAGGTCCGCACATTTGCGGTTAGGTCCGCACATTTGCGGTTAGGTCTGCATATATGCGGTTATTTCGGCAGATTTGCGGTTAGGTCCGCACATTTGCGATTAGGTCCACACATTTGCTGTTAGGTCCGCACATTTGCGGTTAGGTCCGCACATTTGCGGTTAGGTCGGCACATTTCCGGTTAGGTCTGCACATTTGCGGTTAGGTCCCCACATTTGCGGTGAGGTCCGCACATTTGCGGTTAGGTCTGCACATTTGCGGTTAGGTCTGCACATTTGGGGTTAGGTCTGCACATTTAGGGTTAGGTCTGCATATTTGCGGTGAGGTCCGCAAATTTGCGGTTAGGTCCGCACATTTGCGGTTAGTTCCGCACATTTGCGGTTAGGTCCACACATTTGCGGTGAGGTCCGCACATTTGCGGTTAGGTCTGCATATATGCGGTTATTTCGGCAGATTTGCGGTTAGGTCCGCACATTTGCGATTAGGTCCACACATTTGCTGTTAGGTCCGCACATTTGCGGTTAGGTCCGCACATTTGCGGTTAGGTCGGCACATTTCCGGTTAGGTCTGCACATTTGCGGTGCGGTCCGCACATTTGCGGTTAGGTCTGCACATTTGCGGTTAGGTCCGCACATTTGCTGTTAGGTCAACACATTTGCGGTGAGGTCCGCACATTTGCGGTTAGGTCCGCACATTTGCGGTTAGGTCCGCACATTTGCGGTTAGGACCGCACATTTGCGGTTAGGTCCGCACATTTGCGGTTAGGACCGCACATTTGCGGATAGGTCCGCACATTTGCGGTTAGGTCCGCATATTTGCGGATAGGTCCGCACATTTTCGGGTAGGTCCGCACGTTTGCGGTTAGGTCAACACATTCCCGGTGAGGTCCGCACATTTGCGGTGAGGTCCGCACGTTTGCGGTTAGGTCAACACATTCGCGGTGAGGTCCACACATTTGCGGTGAGGTCCGCACATTTGCGGTTAGGTCTGCATATTTGCGGTTATTTCGGCACATTTGCGATTAGGTCCACACATTTGCTGTTAGGTCCGCACATTTGCGGTTAGGTCCGCACATTTGCGGTTAGGTCCCCACATTTGCGGTTAGGTCGGCACATTTGCGGTTAGGTCCGCATATTTGCGGTTAGGTCCGCACATTTTCGGGTAGGTCCGCACATTTGCAGTTAGGTCCGCACATTTGCGGTTAGGTCCACACATTTGCGGTGAGGTCCGCACATTTGCGGTTAGGTCCGCACATTTGCGGTGAGGTCCGCACATTTGCGGTTAGGTCCGCACATTTGCGGTTAGGTCCGCACATTTGCTGTTAGGTCAACACATTTGCGGTGAGGTCCGCACATTTGCGGTGAGGTCCGCACATATGCGGTTAGGTCTGCATATATGCGGTTATTTCGGCAGATTTGCGGTTAGGTCCGCACATTTGCGATTAGGTCCACACATTTGCTGTTAGGTCCGCACATTTGCGGTTAGGTCCGCACATTTGCGGTTAGGTCGGCACATTTCCGGTTAGGTCCGCACATTTGCGGTTAGGTCCGCACATTTGCGGTTAGGTCCACACATTTGCGGTGAGGTCCGCACATTTGCGGTTAGGTCCGCACATTTGCGGTTAGGTCCGCACATTTGCGGTTAGGTCCGCACATTTGCGGTTAGGTCCGCACATTTGCGGTTAGGTCCGCACATTTCCGGTTAGGTCCGCATATTTTCGGGTAGGTCCGCACGTTTGCGGTTAGGTCAACACATTTGCGGTGAGGTCCGCACATTTGCGGTGAGGTCCGCACATTTGCGGTTAGGTCCGCACATTTGCGGTTAGGTCCGCACATTTGCAGTTAGTTCCGCACATTTGCGGTGAGGTCCGCACATTTGCGGTTAGGTCCGCACATTTGCGGTTAGGACCGCACATTTGCGGTTAGGTCCGCACATTTGCGGTTAGGTCCGCACATTTCCGGTTAGGTCCGCACATTTTCGGGTAGTTTCGCACATTTGCGGTTAGGTCCGCACATTTGCGGTTAGGTCCGCACATTTGCGGTTAGGTCTGCATATATGCGGTTATTTCGGCAGATTTGCGGTTAGGTCCGCACATTTGCGATTAGGTCCACACATTTGCTGTTAGGTCCGCACATTTGCGGTTAGGTCCGCACATTTGCGGTTAGGTCGGCACATTTCCGGTTAGGTCTGCACATTTGCGGTTAGGTCCCCACATTTGCGGTGAGGTCCGCACATTTGCGGTTAGGTCTGCACATTTGCGGTTAGGTCTGCACATTTGGGGTTAGGTCTGCATATTTGCGGTTATTTCGGCACATTTGCGGTTAGGTCAGCACATTTGCGGTTAGGTCCACACATTTGCGGTGAGGTCCGCACATTTTCGGGTAGGTCCGCACATTTGCGGTTAGGTCCGCACATTTGCGGTTAGGTCCACACATTTGCGGTGAGGTCCGCACATTTGCGGTTAGGTCCGCACATTTGCGGTTAGGTCCACACATTTGCGGTTAGGTCCGCACATTTGCGGTTAGGACCGCACATTTGCGGTTAGGCCTGCACATTTGCGGTTAGGTCTGCACATTTAGGGTTAGGTCTGCATATTTGCGGTGAGGTCCGCAAATTTGCGGTTAGGTCCGCACATTTTCAGGTAGGTCCGCACATTTGCGGTTAGGTCCGCACATTTGCGGTTAGGTCCACACATTTGCGGTGAGGTCCGCACATTTGCGGTTAGGTCAACACATTTGCGGTGAGGTCCGCACATTTGCGGTTAGGTCCGCACATTTGCGGTTAGGTCCGCACATTTGCGGTTAGGTCCGCACATTTCCGGTTAGGTCCGCATATTTTCGGGTAGGACCGCACGTTTGCGGTTAGGTCAACACATTTGCGGTGAGGTCCGCACATTTGCGGTGAGGTCCGCACATTTGCGGTTAGGTCCGCACATTTGCGGTTAGGTCCGCACATTTGCAGTTAGTTCCGCACATTTGCGGTGAGGTCCGCACATTTGCGGTTAGGTCCGCACATTTGCGGTTAGGACCGCACATTTGCGGTTAGGTCCGCACATTTGAGGTTAGGTCCGCACATTCCCGGTTAGGTCCGCACATTTTCGGGTAGTTTCGCACATTTGCGGTTAGGTCCGCACATTTGCGGTTAGGTCCGCACATTTGCGGTTAGGTCTGCATATATGCGGTTATTTCGGCAGATTTGCGGTTAGGTCCGCACATTTGCGATTAGGTCCACACATTTGCTGTTAGGTCCGCACATTTGCGGTTAGGTCCGCACATTTGCGGTTAGGTCGGCACATTTCCGGTTAGGTCTGCACATTTGCGGTTAGGTCCCCACATTTGCGGTGAGGTCCGCACATTTGCGGTTAGGTCTGCACATTTTCGGGTAGGTCCGCACAATTGCGGTTAGGTCCGCACATTTGCGGTTAGGTCCACACATTTGCGGTGAGTTCCGCACATTTGCGGTTAGGTCCGCACATTTGCGGTTAGGTCCGCACATTTGCGGTTAGGTCCGCACATTTGCGGTTAGGTCCGCACATTTGCGGTTAGGTCCGCACATTTGCGGTTAGGTCCGCACATTTGCGGTTAGGTCCGCACATTTCCGGTTAGGTCCGCATATTTTCGGGTAGGTCCGCACGTTTGCGGTTAGGTCAACACATTTGCGGTGAGGTCCGCACATTTGCGGTGAGGTCCGCACATTTGCGGTTAGGTCCGCACATTTGCGGTTAGGTCCGCACATTTGCAGTTAGTTCCGCACATTTGCGGTGAGGTCCGCACATTTGCGGTTAGGTCCGCACATTTGCGGTTAGGACCGCACATTTGCGGTTAGGTCCGCACATTTGCGGTTAGGTCCGCACATTTCCGGTTAGGTCCGCACATTTTCGGGTAGTTTCGCACATTTGCGGTTAGGTCCGCACATTTGCGGTTAGGTCCGCACATTTGCGGTTAGGTCTGCATATATGCGGTTATTTCGGCAGATTTGCGGTTAGGTCCGCACATTTGCGATTAGGTCCACACATTTGCTGTTAGGTCCGCACATTTGCGGTTAGGTCCGCACATTTGCGGTTAGGTCGGCACATTTCCGGTTAGGTCTGCACATTTGCGGTTAGGTCCCCACATTTGCGGTGAGGTCCGCACATTTGCGGTTAGGTCTGCACATTTGCGGTTAGGTCTGCACATTTGGGGTTAGGTCTGCATATTTGCGGTTATTTCGGCACATTTGCAGTTAGTTCCGCACATTTGCGGTGAGGTCCGCACATTTGCTGTTAGGTCCGCACATTCGCGGTTAGGTCCACACATTTGCGGTTAGTTCCGCACATTTGCGGTTAGGTCCGCACATTTGCGGTTAGGTCCGCACATTTTCGGGTAGGTCCGCACATTTGCGGTTAGGTCCGCACATTTGCGGTTAGGTCGACACATTTGCGGTTAGGTCCGCACATTTGCGGTTAGGTCCGCACATTTGCGGTTAGGACCGCACATTTGCGGTTAGGTCCGCACATTTGCGGTTAGGTCCACACATTTTCGGTGAGGTCCGCACATTTGCGGTTAGGTCTGCATATATGCGGTTAGTTCGGCAGATTTGCGGTTATTTCCGCACATTTGCGATTAGGTCCACACATTTGCTGTTAGGTCCGCACATTTGCGGTTAGGTCCGCACATTTGCGGTTAGGTCCGCACATTTGCGGTTAGGTCCGCACATTTTCGGGTAGGTCCGCACATTTGCGGTTAGGTCCGCACATTTGCGGTTAGGTCCACACATTTGCGGTTAGGTCCGCACATTTGCGGTTAGGACCTCACATTTGCGGTTAGGTCCACACATTTGCGGTTAGTTCCGCACATTTGCGGTTAGGTCCACACATTTGCGGTTAGGTCCGCACATTTGCGGTTAGGACCTCACATTTGCGGTTAGGTCCGCACATTTGCGGTTAGGTCCACACATTTGCGGTTAGGTCCGCACATTTGGGGTTAGGACCGCACATTTGCGGTTAGGTCCGCACATTTGCGGTTAGGTCCACACATTTGCGGTTAGGTCCGCACATTTGCGGTTAGGTCCGCACATTTGCGGTTAGGACCGCACATTTGCTGTTAGGTCCGCACATTTGCGGTTAGGTCCACACATTTGCGGTTAGGTCCGCACATTTGTTGTTAGGTCCGCACATTTGCGGTTAGGTCCGCACATTTTCGGGTAGGTCCGCACATTTGCGGTTAGGTCCGCACATTTGCGGTTAGGTCCACACATTTGCGGTTAGGTCCGCACATTTGCGGTTAGGACCTCACATTTGCGGTTAGGTCCGCACATTTGCGGTTAGGTCCACACATTTGCGGTTAGGTCCGCACATTTGCGGTTAGGACCGCACATTTGCGGTTAGGTCCGCACATTTGCGGTTAGGTCCACACATTTGCGGTGAGGTCCGCACATTTGCGGTTAGGTCTGCATATATGCGGTTATTTCGGCAGATTTGCGGTTAGGTCCGCACATTTGCGATTAGGTCCACACATTTGCTGTTAGGTCCGCACATTTGCGGTTAGGTCCGCACATTTGCGGTTAGGTCCGCACATTTGCGGTTAGGTCCACACATTTGCGGTTAGGTCCGCAGATTTGCGGTTAGGTCCACACATTTGCGGTTAGGTCCGCACATTTGCGGTTAGGTCCGCACATTTGCGGTTAGGTCCGCACATTTTCGGGTAGGTCCGCACATTTGCGGTTAGGTCCGCACATTTGCGGTTAGGTCCACACATTTGCGGTTAGGTCCGCACATTTGCGGTTAGGACCGCACATTTGCGGTTAGGTCCGCACATTTGCGGTTAGGTCCACACATTTGCGGTGAGGTCCGCACATTTGCGGTTAGGTCTGCATATATGCGGTTATTTCGGCAGATTTGCGGTTAGGTCCGCACATTTGCGATTAGGTCCACACATTTGCGGTTAGGTCCGCACATTTGCGGTTAGGTCCACACATTTTCGGTGAGGTCCGCACATTTGCGGTTAGGTCTGCATATATGCGGTTATTTCGGCAGATTTGCGGTTAGGTCCGCACATTTGCGGTTAGGTCCGCACATTTGCGGTTAGGTCCGCACATTTGCGGTTAGGTCCACACATTTGCGGTGAGGTCCGCACATTTGCGGTTAGGTCCACACATTTGCTGTTAGGTCCGCACATTTGCGGTTAGGTCCGCACATTTGCGGTTAGGTCCGCACATTTGCGGTTAGGTCCACACATTTGCGGTTAGGTCCGCATATTTGCGGATAGGTCCGCACATTTTCGGGTAGGTCCGCACATTTGCGGTTAGGTCCGCACAATTGCGGTTAGGTCCACACATTTGCGGTGAGGTCCGCACATTTTCGGGTAGGTCCGCACATTTGCGGTTAGGTCCGCACATTTGCGGTTAGGTCCGCACATTTGCGGTTAGGTCCACACATTTGCGGTGAGGTCCGCACATTTGCGGTTAGGTCCGCACATTTGCGGTTAGGTCCGCACATTTGCGGTTAGGTCCGCACATTTTCGGGTAGGTCCGCACATTTGCGGTTAGGTCCGCACATTTGCGGTTAGGTCCACACATTTGCGGTGAGGTCCGCACATTTTCGGGTAGGTCCGCACATTTGCGGTTAGGTCCGCACATGTGCGGTTAGGTCCGCACATTTGCGGTTAGGTCCACACATTTTCGGGTAGGTCCGCACATTTGCGGTTAGGTCCGCACATTTCCGGTTAGGTCCGCACATTTGCGGTGAGGTCCGCACATTTGCAGTTAGGTCCGCAGATTTGCGGTTAGGTCCGCACATTTGTGATTAGGTCCGCACATTTGCGGTTAGGTCTGCACATTTGGGGTTAGGTCTGCATTTTTGCGGTTATTTCGGCACATTTGCGGTTAGGTCCGCACATTTGCGGTTACGTCCACACATTTGCGGTGAGGTCCGCACATTTGCGGTTAGGTCTGCATATATGCGGTTATTTCGGCAGATTTGCGGTTAGGTCCGCACATTTGCGATTAGGTCCACACATTTGCTGTTAGGTCCGCACATTTGCGGTTAGGTCCGCACATTTTCGGGTAGGTCCGCACATTTGCGGTTAGGTCCGCACATTTGCGGTTAGGTCCACACATTTGCGGTTAGGTCCGCACATTTGCGGTTAGGACCGCACATTTGCGGTTAGGTCCGCACATTTGCGGTTAGGTCCACACATTTGCGGTGAGGTCCGCACATTTGCGGTTAGGTCTGCATATATGCGGTTATTTCGGCAGATTTGCGGTTAGGTCCGCACATTTGCGATTAGGTCCACACATTTGCGGTTAGGTCCGCACATTTGCGGTTAGGTCCACACATTTTCGGTGAGGTCCGCACATTTGCGGTTAGGTCTGCATATATGCGGTTATTTCGGCAGATTTGCGGTTAGGTCCGCACATTTGCGGTTAGGTCCGCACATTTGCGGTTAGGTCCGCACATTTGCGGTTAGGTCCACACATTTGCGGTGAGGTCCGCACATTTGCGGTTAGGTCCACACATTTGCTGTTAGGTCCGCACATTTGCGGTTAGGTCCGCACATTTGCGGTTAGGTCCGCACATTTGCGGTTAGGTCCACACATTTGCGGTTAGGTCCGCATATTTGCGGATAGGTCCGCACATTTTCGGGTAGGTCCGCACATTTGCGGTTAGGTCCGCACATTTGCGGTTAGGTCCACACATTTGCGGTGAGGTCCGCACATTTTCGGGTAGGTCCGCACATTTGCGGTTAGGTCCGCACATTTGCGGTTAGGTCCGCACATTTGCGGTTAGGTCCACACATTTGCGGTGAGGTCCGCACATTTGCGGTTAGGTCCGCACATTTGCGGTTAGGTCCGCACATTTGCGGTTAGGTCCGCACATTTTCGGGTAGGTCCGCACATTTGCGGTTAGGTCCGCACATTTGCGGTTAGGTCCACACATTTGCGGTGAGGTCCGCACATTTTCGGGTAGGTCCGCACATTTGCGGTTAGGTCCGCACATGTGCGGTTAGGTCCGCACATTTGCGGTTAGGTCCACACATTTTCGGGTAGGTCCGCACATTTGCGGTTAGGTCCGCACATTTCCGGTTAGGTCCGCACATTTGCGGTGAGGTCCGCACATTTGCGGTTAGGTCCGCACATTTGCGGTTAGGTCCGCACATTTCCCGTTAGGTCCGCACATTTGCGGTTAGGTCTGCACATTTGGGGTTAGGTCTGCATTTTTGCGGTTATTTCGGCACATTTGCGGTTAGGTCCGCACATTTGCGGTTAGGTCCACACATTTGCGGTGAGGTCCGCACATTTGCGGTTAGGTCTGCTTATATGCGGTTATTTCGGCAGATTTGCGGTTAGGTCCGCACATTTGCGATTAGGTCCACACATTTGCTGTTAGGTCCGCACATTTGCGGTTAGGTCCGCACATTTGCGGTTAGGTCCGCACATTTGCGGTTAGGTCCGCACATTTGCGGTGAGGTCCACACATTTGCTGTTAGGTCCGCACATTTGCGGTTAGGTCCGCACATTTTCGGGTAGGTCCGCACATTTGCGGTTAGGTCCGCACATTTGCGGTTAGGTCCACACATTTGCGGTTAGGTCCGCACATTTGCGGTTAGGACCGCACATTTGCGGTTAGGTCCGCACATTTGCGGTTAGGTCCACACATTTGCGGTGAGGTCCGCACATTTGCGGTTAGGTCTGCATATATGCGGTTATTTCGGCAGATTTGCGGTTAGGTCCGCACATTTGCGATTAGGTCCACACATTTGCGGTTAGGTCCGCACATTTGCGGTTAGGTCCACACATTTTCGGTGAGGTCCGCACATTTGCGGTTAGGTCTGCATATATGCGGTTATTTCGGCAGATTTGCGGTTAGGTCCGCACATTTGCGGTTAGGTCCGCACATTTGCGGTTAGGTCCGCACATTTGCGGTTAGGTCCACACATTTGCGGTGAGGTCCGCACATTTGCTGTTAGGTCCGCACATTTGCGGTTAGGTCCGCACATTTTCGGGTAGGTCCGCACATTTGCGGTTAGGTCCGCACATTTGCGGTTAGGTCCACACATTTGCGGTTAGGTCCGCACATTTGCGGTTAGGACCGCACATTTGCGGTTAGGTCCGCACATTTGCGGTTAGGTCCACACATTTGCGGTGAGGTCCGCACATTTGCGGTTAGGTCTGCATATATGCGGTTATTTCGGCAGATTTGCGGTTAGGTCCGCACATTTGCGATTAGGTCCACACATTTGCGGTTAGGTCCGCACATTTGCGGTTAGGTCCACACATTTTCGGTGAGGTCCGCACATTTGCGGTTAGGTCTGCATATATGCGGTTATTTCGGCAGATTTGCGGTTAGGTCCGCACATTTGCGGTTAGGTCCGCACATTTGCGGTTAGGTCCGCACATTTGCGGTTAGGTCCACACATTTGCGGTGAGGTCCGCACATTTGCGGTTAGGTCCACACATTTGCTGTTAGGTCCGCACATTTGCGGTTAGGTCCGCACATTTGCGGTTAGGTCCGCACATTTGCGGTTAGGTCCACACATTTGCGGTTAGGTCCGCATATTTGCGGATAGGTCCGCACATTTTCGGGTAGGTCCGCACATTTGCGGTTAGGTCCGCACATTTGCGGTTAGGTCCACACATTTGCGGTGAGGTCCGCACATTTTCGGGTAGGTCCGCACATTTGCGGTTAGGTCCGCACATTTGCGGTTAGGTCCGCACATTTGCGGTTAGGTCCACACATTTGCGGTGAGGTCCGCACATTTGCGGTTAGGTCCGCACATTTGCGGTTAGGTCCGCACATTTGCGGTTAGGTCCGCACATTTTCGGGTAGGTCCGCACATTTGCGGTTAGGTCCGCACATTTGCGGTTAGGTCCACACATTTGCGGTGAGGTCCGCACATTTTCGGGTAGGTCCGCACATTTGCGGTTAGGTCCGCACATGTGCGGTTAGGTCCGCACATTTGCGGTTAGGTCCACACATTTTCGGGTAGGTCCGCACATTTGCGGTTAGGTCCGCACATTTGCGGTTAGGTCCGCACATTTGCGGTGAGGTCCGCACATTTGCAGTTAGGTCCGCAGATTTGCGGTTAGGTCCGCACATTTGTGATTAGGTCCGCACATTTGCGGTTAGGTCTGCACATTTGGGGTTAGGTCTGCATTTTTGCGGTTATTTCGGCACATTTGCGGTTAGGTCCGCACATTTGCGGTTACGTCCACACATTTGCGGTGAGGTCCGCACATTTGCGGTTAGGTCTGCATATATGCGGTTATTTCGGCAGATTTGCGGTTAGGTCCGCACATTTGCGATTAGGTCCACACATTTGCTGTTAGGTCCGCACATTTGCGGTTAGGTCCGCACATTTGCGGTTAGGTCCGCACATTTGCGGTTAGGTCCGCACATTTGCGGTGAGGTCCGCACATTTGCGGTTAGGTCTGCATATATGCGGTTATTTCGGCAGATTTGCGGTTAGGTCCGCACATTTGCGATTAGGTCCACACATTTGCTGTTAGGTCCGCACATTTGCGGTTAGGTCCGCACATTTGCGGTTAGGTCCGCACATTTGCGGTTAGGTCCGCACATTTTCGGGTAGGTCCGCACATTTGCGGTTAGGTCCGCACATTTGCGGTTAGGTCCACACATTTGCGGTTAGGTCCGCACATTTTCGGGTAGGTCCGCACATTTGCGGTTAGGTCCGCACATTTGCGGTTAGGTCCGCACATTTGCGGTTAGGTCCGCACATTTGCGGTGAGGTCCGCACATTTGCGGTTAGGTCTGCATATATGCGGTTATTTCGGCAGATTTGCGGTTATTTCCGCACATTTGCGATTAGGTCCACACATTTGCTGTTAGGTCCGCACATTTGCGGTTAGGTCCGCACATTTGCGGTTAGGTCCGCACATTTGCGGTTAGGTCCGCACATTTTCGGGTAGGTCCGCACATTTGCGGTTAGGTCCGCACATTTGCGGTTAGGTCCACACATTTGCGGTTAGGTCCGCACATTTGCGGTTAGGACCTCACATTTGCGGTTAGGTCCACACATTTGCGGTTAGTTCCGCACATTTGCGGTTAGGTCCACACATTTGCGGTTAGGTCCGCACATTTGCGGTTAGGACCTCACATTTGCGGTTAGGTCCGCACATTTGCGGTTAGGTCCACACATTTGCGGTTAGGTCCGCACATTTGGGGTTAGGACCGCACATTTGCGGTTAGGTCCGCACATTTGCGGTTAGGTCCACACATTTGCGGTTAGGTCCGCACATTTGCGGTTAGGTCCGCACATTTGCGGTTAGGACCGCACATTTGCTGTTAGGTCCGCACATTTGCGGTTAGGTCCACACATTTGCGGTTAGGTCCGCACATTTGTTGTTAGGTCCGCACATTTGCGGTTAGGTCCGCACATTTTCGGGTAGGTCCGCACATTTGCGGTTAGGTCCGCACATTTGCGGTTAGGTCCACACATTTGCGGTTAGGTCCGCACATTTGCGGTTAGGACCTCACATTTGCGGTTAGGTCCGCACATTTGCGGTTAGGTCCACACATTTGCGGTTAGGTCCGCACATTTGCGGTTAGGACCGCACATTTGCGGTTAGGTCCGCACATTTGCGGTTAGGTCCACACATTTGCGGTGAGGTCCGCACATTTGCGGTTAGGTCTGCATATATGCGGTTATTTCGGCAGATTTGCGGTTAGGTCCGCACATTTGCGATTAGGTCCACACATTTGCTGTTAGGTCCGCACATTTGCGGTTAGGTCCGCACATTTGCGGTTAGGTCCGCACATTTGCGGTTAGGTCCACACATTTGCGGTTAGGTCCGCAGATTTGCGGTTAGGTCCACACATTTGCGGTTAGGTCCGCACATTTGCGGTTAGGTCCGCACATTTGCGGTTAGGTCCGCACATTTTCGGGTAGGTCCGCACATTTGCGGTTAGGTCCGCACATTTGCGGTTAGGTCCACACATTTGCGGTTAGGTCCGCACATTTGCGGTTAGGACCGCACATTTGCGGTTAGGTCCGCACATTTGCGGTTAGGTCCACACATTTGCGGTGAGGTCCGCACATTTGCGGTTAGGTCTGCATATATGCGGTTATTTCGGCAGATTTGCGGTTAGGTCCGCACATTTGCGATTAGGTCCACACCTTTGCGGTTAGGTCCGCACATTTGCGGTTAGGTCCACACATTTTCGGTGAGGTCCGCACATTTGCGGTTAGGTCTGCATATATGCGGTTATTTCGGCAGATTTGCGGTTAGGTCCGCACATTTGCGGTTAGGTCCGCACATTTGCGGTTAGGTCCGCACATTTGCGGTTAGGTCCACACATTTGCGGTGAGGTCCGCACATTTGCGGTTAGGTCCACACATTTGCTGTTAGGTCCGCACATTTGCGGTTAGGTCCGCACATTTGCGGTTAGGTCCGCACATTTGCGGTTAGGTCCACACATTTGCGGTTAGGTCCGCACATTTGCGGATAGGTCCGCACATTTTCGGGTAGGTCCGCACATTTGCGGTTAGGTCCGCACAATTGCGGTTAGGTCCACACATTTGCGGTGAGGTCCGCACATTTTCGGGTAGGTCCGCACATTTGCGGTTAGGTCCGCACATTTGCGGTTAGGTCCGCACATTTGCGGTTAGGTCCACACATTTGCGGTGAGGTCCGCACATTTGCGGTTAGGTCCGCACATTTGCGGTTAGGTCCGCACATTTGCGGTTAGGTCCGCACATTTTCGGGTAGGTCCGCACATTTGCGGTTAGGTCCGCACATTTGCGGTTAGGTCCACACATTTGCGGTGAGGTCCGCACATTTTCGGGTAGGTCCGCACATTTGCGGTTAGGTCCGCACATGTGCGGTTAGGTCCGCACATTTGCGGTTAGGTCCACACATTTTCGGGTAGGTCCGCACATTTGCGGTTAGGTCCGCACATTTGCGGTTAGGTCCGCACATTTGCGGTGAGGTCCGCACATTTGCAGTTAGGTCCGCAGATTTGCGGTTAGGTCCGCACATTTGTGATTAGGTCCGCACATTTGCGGTTAGGTCTGCACATTTGGGGTTAGGTCTGCATATTTGCGGTTATTTCGGCACATTTGCGGTTAGGTCCGCACATTTGCGGTTACGTCCACACATTTGCGGTGAGGTCCGCACATTTGCGGTTAGGTCTGCATATATGCGGTTATTTCGGCAGATTTGCGGTTAGGTCCGCACATTTGCGATTAGGTCCACACATTTGCTGTTAGGTCCGCACATTTGCGGTTAGGTCCGCACATTTTCGGGTAGGTCCGCACATTTGCGGTTAGGTCCGCACATTTGCGGTTAGGTCCACACATTTGCGGTTAGGTCCGCACATTTGCGGTTAGGTCTGCACATTTGCGGTTAGGTCCGCACATTTGCGGTTAGGTCCACACATTTGCGGTGAGGTCCGCACATTTGCGGTTAGGTCTGCATATATGCGGTTATTTCGGCAGATTTGCGGTTAGGTCCGCACATTTGCGATTAGGTCCACACATTTGCGGTTAGGTCCGCACATTTGCGGTTAGGTCCACACATTTTCGGTGAGGTCCGCACATTTGCGGTTAGGTCTGCATATATGCGGTTATTTCGGCAGATTTGCGGTTAGGTCCGCACATTTGCGGTTAGGTCCGCACATTTGCGGTTAGGTCCGCACATTTGCGGTTAGGTCCACACATTTGCGGTGAGGTCCGCACATTTGCGGTTAGGTCCACACATTTGCTGTTAGGTCCGCACATTTGCGGTTAGGTCCGCACATTTGCGGTTAGGTCCGCACATTTGCGGTTAGGTCCACACATTTGCGGTTAGGTCCGCATATTTGCGGATAGGTCCGCACATTTTCGGGTAGGTCCGCACATTTGCGGTTAGGTCCGCACATTTGCGGTTAGGTCCACACATTTGCGGTGAGGTCCGCACATTTTCGGGTAGGTCCGCACATTTGCGGTTAGGTCCGCACATTTGCGGTTAGGTCCGCACATTTGCGGTTAGGTCCACACATTTGCGGTGAGGTCCGCACATTTGCGGTTAGGTCCGCACATTTGCGGTTAGGTCCGCACATTTGCGGTTAGGTCCGCACATTTTCGGGTAGGTCCGCACATTTGCGGTTAGGTCCGCACATTTGCGGTTAGGTCCACACATTTGCGGTGAGGTCCGCACATTTTCGGGTAGGTCCGCACATTTGCGGTTAGGTCCGCACATGTGCGGTTAGGTCCGCACATTTGCGGTTAGGTCCACACATTTTCGGGTAGGTCCGCACATTTGCGGTTAGGTCCGCACATTTCCGGTTAGGTCCGCACATTTGCGGTGAGGTCCGCACATTTGCAGTTAGGTCCGCACATTTGCGGTTAGGTCCGCACATTTGTGATTAGGTCCGCACATTTGCGGTTAGGTCTGCACATTTGGGGTTAGGTCTGCATTTTTGCGGTTATTTCGGCACATTTGCGGTTAGGTCCGCACATTTGCGGTTACGTCCACACATTTGCGGTGAGGTCCGCACATTTGCGGTTAGGTCTGCTTATATGCGGTTATTTCGGCAGATTTGCGGTTAGGTCCGCACATTTGCGATTAGGTCCACACATTTGCTGTTAGGTCCGCACATTTGCGGTTAGGTCCGCACATTTGCGGTTAGGTCCGCACATTTGCGGTTAGGTCCGCACATTTGCGGTGAGGTCCACACATTTGCTGTTAGGTCCGCACATTTGCGGTTAGGTCCGCACATTTTCGGGTAGGTCCGCACATTTGCGGTTAGGTCCGCACATTTGCGGTTAGGTCCACACATTTGCGGTTAGGTCCGCACATTTGCGGTTAGGACCGCACATTTGCGGTTAGGTCCGCACATTTGCGGTTAGGTCCACACATTTGCGGTGAGGTCCGCACATTTGCGGTTAGGTCTGCATATATGCGGTTATTTCGGCAGATTTGCGGTTAGGTCCGCACATTTGCGATTAGGTCCACACATTTGCGGTTAGGTCCGCACATTTGCGGTTAGGTCCACACATTTTCGGTGAGGTCCGCACATTTGCGGTTAGGTCTGCATATATGCGGTTATTTCGGCAGATTTGCGGTTAGGTCCGCACATTTGCGGTTAGGTCCGCACATTTGCGGTTAGGTCCGCACATTTGCGGTTAGGTCCACACATTTGCGGTGAGGTCCGCACATTTGCGGTTAGGTCCACACATTTGCTGTTAGGTCCGCACATTTGCGGTTAGGTCCGCACATTTGCGGTTAGGTCCGCACATTTGCGGTTAGGTCCACACATTTGCGGTTAGGTCCGCATATTTGCGGATAGGTCCGCACATTTTCGGGTAGGTCCGCACATTTGCGGTTAGGTCCGCACATTTGCGGTTAGGTCCACACATTTGCGGTGAGGTCCGCACATTTTCGGGTAGGTCCGCACATTTGCGGTTAGGTCCGCACATTTGCGGTTAGGTCCGCACATTTGCGGTTAGGTCCACACATTTGCGGTGAGGTCCGCACATTTGCGGTGAGGTCCGCACATTTGCGGTTAGGTCTGCATATATGCGGTTATTTCGGCAGATTTGCGGTTAGGTCCGCACATTTGCGATTAGGTCCACACATTTGCTGTTAGGTCCGCACATTTGCGGTTAGGTCCGCACATTTGCGGTTAGGTCCGCACATTTGCGGTTAGGTCCGCACATTTTCGGGTAGGTCCGCACATTTGCGGTTAGGTCCGCACATTTGCGGTTAGGTCCACACATTTGCGGTTAGGTCCGCACATTTTCGGGTAGGTCCGCACATTTGCGGTTAGGTCCGCACATTTGCGGTTAGGTCAACACATTTGCGGTTAGGTCCGCACATTTGCGGTTAGGACCGCACATTTGCGGTTTGGTCCGCATATTTGCGGATAGGTCCGCACATTTTCGGGTAGGTCCGCACATTTGCGGTTAGGTCCGCACATTTGCGGTTAGGTCCACACATTTGCGGTGAGGTCCGCACATTTGCGGTTAGGTCTGCATATATGCGGTTATTTCGGCAGATTTGCGGTTAGGTCCGCACATTTGCGATTAGGTCCACACATTTGCTGTTAGGTCCGCACATTTGCGGTTAGGTCTGCACATTTTCGGGTAGGTCCGCACAATTGCGGTTAGGTCCGCACATTTGCGGTTAGGTCCACACATTTGCGGTGAGGTCCGCACATTTGCGGTTAGGTCCGCACATTTGCGGTTAGGTCCGCACATTTGCGATTAGGTCCACACATTTGCTGTTAGGTCCGCACATTTGCGGTTAGGTCCGCACATTTGCGGTTAGGTCCGCACATTTGCGGTTAGGTCCGCACATTTTCGGGTAGGTCCGCACATTTGCGGTTAGGTCCGCACATTGCGGTTAGGTCCACACATTTGCGGTTAGGTCCGCACATTTGCGGTTAGGACCTCACATTTGCGGTTAGGTCCACACATTTGCGGTTAGTTCCGCACATTTGCGGTTAGGTCCACACATTTGCGGTTAGGTCCGCACATTTGCGGTAGGACCTCACATTTGCGGTTAGGTCCGCACATTTGCGGTTAGGTCCACACATTTGCGGTTAGGTCCGCACATTTGGGGTTAGGACCGCACATTTTGCGGTTAGGTCCGCACATTTGCGGTTAGGTCCACACATTTGCGGTTAGGTCCGCACATTTCGGGTAGGTCCGCACATTTGCGGTTAGGTCCGCACATTTGCGGTTAGGTCCACACATTTGCGGTTAGGTCCGCACATTTGCGGTTAGGACCTCACATTTGCGGTTAGGTCCGCACATTTGCGGTTAGGTCCACACATTTGCGGTTAGGTCCGCACATTTGCGGTTAGGACCGCACATTTGCGGTTAGGTCCGCACATTTGCGGTTAGGTCCACACATTTGCGGTGAGGTCCGCACATTTGCGGTTAGGTCTGCATATATGCGGTTATTTCGGCAGATTTGCGGTTAGGTCCGCACATTTGCGATTAGGTCCACACATTTGCTGTTAGGTCCGCACATTTGCGGTTAGGTCCGCACATTTGCGGTTAGGTCCGCACATTTGCGGTTAGGTCCACACATTTGCGGTTAGGTCCGCAGATTTGCGGTTAGGTCCACACATTTGCGGTTAGGTCCACACATTTGCGGTGAGGTCCGCACATTTGCGGTTAGGTCTGCATATATGCGGTTATTTCGGCACATTTGCGGTTAGGTCCGCACATTTGCGGTTACGTCCACACATTTGCGGTGAGGTCCGCACATTTGCGGTTAGGTCTGCATATATGCGGTTATTTCGGCAGATTTGCGGTTAGGTCCGCACATTTTGCGATTAGGTCCACACATTTGCTGTTAGGTCCGCAGCATTTGCGGTTAGGTCCGCACATTTTCGGGTAGGTCCGCACATTTGCGGTTAGGTCCGCACATTTGCGGTTAGGTCCACACATTTGCGGTTAGGTCCGCACATTTGCGGTTAGGACCGCACATTTGCGGTTAGGTCCGCACATTTGCGGTTAGGTCCACACATTTGCGGTGAGGTCCGCACATTTGCGGTTAGGTCTGCATATATGCGGTTATTTCGGCAGATTTGCGGTTAGGTCCGCACATTTGCGATTAGGTCCACACATTTGCGGTTAGGTCCGCACATTTGCGGTTAGGTCCACACATTTTCGGTGAGGTCCGCACATTTGCGGTTAGGTCTGCATATATGCGGTTATTTCGGCAGATTTGCGGTTAGGTCCGCACATTTGCGGTTAGGTCCGCACATTTGCGGTTAGGTCCGCACATTTGCGGTTAGGTCCACACATTTGCGGTGAGGTCCGCACATTTGCGGTTAGGTCCACACATTTGCTGTTAGGTCCGCACATTTTGCGGTTAGGTCCGCACATTTGCGGTTAGGTCCGCACATTTGCGGTTAGGTCCACACATTTGCGGTTAGGTCCGCATATTTGCGGATAGGTCCGCACATTTTCGGGTAGGTCCGCACATTTGCGGTTAGGTCCGCACATTTGCGGTTAGGTCCACACATTTGCGGTGAGGTCCGCACATTTCGGGTAGGTCCGCACATTTGCGGTTAGGTCCGCACATTTGCGGTTAGGTCCGCACATTTGCGGTTAGGTCCACACATTTGCGGTGAGGTCCGCACATTTGCGGTTAGGTCCGCACATTTGCGGTTAGGTCCGCACATTTGCGGTTAGGTCCGCACATTTTCGGGTAGGTCCGCACATTTGCGGTTAGGTCCGCACATTTGCGGTTAGGTCCCCACATTTGCGGTGAGGTCCGCACATTTTCGGGTAGGTCCGCACATTTGCGGTTAGGTCCGCACATGTGCGGTTAGGTCCGCACATTTGCGGTTAGGTCCACACATTTTCGGGTAGGTCCGCACATTTGCGGTTAGGTCCGCACATTTCCGGTTAGGTCCGCACATTTGCGGTGAGGTCCGCACATTTGCAGTTAGGTCCGCAGATTTGCGGTTAGGTCCGCACATTTGTGATTAGGTCCGCACATTTGCGGTTAGGTCTGCACATTTGGGGTTAGGTCTGCATTTTTGCGGTTATTTCGGCACATTTGCGGTTAGGTCCGCACATTTGCGGTTACGTCCACACATTTGCGGTGAGGTCCGCACAATTTGCGGTTAGGTCTGCATATATGCGGTTATTTCGGCAGATTTGCGGTTAGGTCCGCACATTTGCGATTAGGTCCACACATTTGCTGTTAGGACCGCACATTTGCGGTTAGGTCCGCACATTTGCGGTTAGGTCCGCACATTTGCGGTTAGGTCCGCACATTTGCGGTGAGGTCCGCACATTTGCGGTTAGGTCTGCATATATGCGGTATTTCGGCAGATTTGCGGTAGGTCCGCACATTTGCGATTAGGTCCACACATTTGCTGTTAGGTCCGCACATTTGCGGTTAGGTCCGCACATTTGCGGTTAGGTCCGCACATTTGCGGTTAGGTCCGCACATTTTCGGGTAGGTCCGCACATTTGCGGTTAGGTCCGCACATTTGCGGTTAGGTCCACACATTTGCGGTTAGGTCCGCACATTTTCGGGTAGGTCCGCACATTTGCGGTTAGGTCCGCACATTTGCGGTTAGGTCCACACATTTGCGGTTAGGTCCGCACATTTGCGGTTAGGACCGCACATTTGCGGTTTGGTCCGCATATTGCGGATAGGTCCGCACATTTTTCGGGTAGGTCCGCACATTTGCGGTTAGGTCCGCACATTTGCGGTTAGGTCCACACATTTGCGGTGAGGTCCGCACATTTTCGGTAGGTCCGCACATTTGCGGTTAGGTCCGCACATTTTCGGGTAGGTCCGCACATTTGCGGTTAGGTCCGCACATTTGCGGTTAGGTCCACACATTTGCGGTTAGGTCCGCACATTTGCGGTTAGGACCGCACATTTGCGGTTAGGTCCGCACATTTGCGGTTAGGTCCACACATTTGCGGTGAGGTCCGCACATTTGCGGTTAGGTCTGCATATATGCGGTTATTTCGGCAGATTTGCGGTTAGGTCCGCACATTTGCGATTAGGTCCACACATTTGCTGTTAGGTCCGCACATTTGCGGTTAGGTCTGCACATTTTCGGGTAGGTCCGCACAATTGCGGTTAGGTCCGCACATTTGCGGTTAGGTCCACACATTTGCGGTGAGGTCCGCACATTTGCGGTTAGGTCCGCACATTTGCGGTTAGGTCCGCACATTTGCGATTAGGTCCACACATTTGCTGTTAGGTCCGCACATTTTCGGTTAGGTCCACACATTTGCGGTTAGGTCCGCACATTTGCGGTTAGGACCGCACATTTGCGGTTAGGTCCGCACATTTGCGGTTAGGTCCACACATTTGCGGTGAGGTCCGCACATTTGCGGTTAGGTCTGCATATATGCGGTTATTTCGGCAGATTTGCGGTTAGGTCCGCACAATTTGCGATTAGGTCCACACATTTGCTGTTAGGTCCGCACATTTGCGGTTAGGTCCGCACATTTGCGGTTAGGTCCGCACATTGCGGTTAGGTCCACACATTTGCGGTTAGGTCCGCAGATTTGCGGTTAGGTCCACACATTTGCGGTTAGGTCCGCACATTTGCGGTTAGGTCCGCACATTTGCGGTTAGGTCCGCACATTTTCGGGTAGGTCCGCACATTTGCGGTTAGGTCCGCACATTGCGGTTAGGTCCACACATTTGCGGTTAGGTCCGCACATTTGCGGTTAGGACCGCACATTTGCGGTTAGGTCCGCACATTTGCGGTTAGGTCCACACATTTGCGGTGAGGTCCGCACATTTGCGGTTAGGTCTGCATATATGCGGTTATTTCGGCAGATTTGCGGTTAGGTCCGCACATTTGCGATTAGGTCCACACATTTGCGGTTAGGTCCGCACATTTGCGGTTAGGTCCACACATTTTCGGTGAGGTCCGCACATTTGCGGTTAGGTCTGCATATATGCGGTTATTTCGGCAGATTTGCGGTTAGGTCCGCACATTTGCGGTTAGGTCCGCACATTTGCGGTTAGGTCCGCACATTTGCGGTTAGGTCCACACATTTGCGGTGAGGTCCGCACATTTGCGGTTAGGTCCACACATTTGCTGTTAGGTCCGCACATTTGCGGTTAGGTCCGCACATTTGCGGTTAGGTCCGCACATTTGCGGTTAGGTCCACACATTTGCGGTTAGGTCCGCATATTTGCGGATAGGTCCGCACATTTTCGGGTAGGTCCGCACATTTGCGGTTAGGTCCGCACATTTGCGGTTAGGTCCACACATTTGCGGTGAGGTCCGCACATTTTCGGGTAGGTCCGCACATTTGCGGTTAGGTCCGCACATTTGCGGTTAGGTCGCCACATTGCGGTTAGGTCCACACATTTGCGGTGAGGTCCGCACATTTGCGGTTAGGTCCGCACATTTGCGGTTAGGTCCGCACATTTGCGGTTAGGTCCGCACATTTGCGGTTAGGTCCGCACATTTGCTGTTAGGTCAACACATTTGCGGTGAGGTCCGCACATTTGCGGTGAGGTCCGCACATATGCGGTTAGGTCTGCATATATGCGGTTATTTCGGCAGATTTGCGGTTAGGTCCGCACATTTGCGATTAGGTCCGCAGATTTGCTGTTAGGTCCGCACATTTGCGGTTAGGTCCGCACATTTGCGGTTAGGTCGGCACATTTCCGGTTAGGTCTGCACATTTGCGGTTAGGTCCCCACATTTGCGGTGAGGTCCGCACATTTGCGGTTAGGTCTGCACATTTTCGGGTAGGTCCGCACATTTGCGGTTAGGTCCGCACATTTGCGGTTAGGTCCACACATTTGCGGTGAGGTCCGCACATTTGCGGTTAGGTCCGCACATTGCGGTTAGGTCCGCACATTTGCGGTTAGGTCCGCACATTTTCGGGTAGGTCCGCACATTTGCGGTTAGGTCCGCACATTTGCGGTTAGGTCCACACATTTGCGGTTAGGTCCGCACATTTGCGGTTAGGTCCGCACATTTGCGATTAGGTCCGCACATTTGCGGTTAGGACCGCACATTTGCGGTTAGGTCCGCACATTCCCGGTTAGGTCCGCACATTTTCGGTAGTTTCGCACATTTGCGGTTAGGTCCGCACATTTGCGGTTAGGTCCGCACATTTGCGGTTAGGTCTGCATATATGCGGTTATTTCGGCAGATTTGCGGTTAGGTCCGCACATTTGCGGTTAGTTCCGCACATTTGCGGTTAGGTCCACACATTTGCGGTGAGGTCCGCACATTTGCGGTTAGGTCTGCATATATGCGGTTATTTCGGCAGATTGCGGTTAGGTCCGCACATTTGCGATTAGGTCCACACATTTGCTGTTAGGTCCGCACATTTGCGGTTAGGTCCGCACATTTGCGGTTAGGTCGGCACATTTCCGGTTAGGTCTGCACATTTGCGGTGAGGTCCGCACATTTGCGGTTAGGTCTGCACATTTGCGGTTAGGTCCGCACATTTTGCTGTTAGGTCAACACATTTGCGGTGAGGTCCGCACATTTGCGGTTAGGTCCGCACATTTGCGGTTAGGTCCGCACATTTGCGGTTAGGACCGCACATTTGCGGTTAGGTCCGCACATTTGCTGTTAGGACCGCACATTTGCGGATAGGTCCGCACATTGCGGTTAGGTCCGCATATTTGCGGATAGGTCCGCACATTTTCGGGTAGGTCCGCACGTTTGCGGTTAGGTCAACACATTCCCGGTGAGGTCCGCACATTTGCGGTGAGGTCCGCACGTTTGCGGTTAGGTCAACACATTCGCGGTGAGGTCCACACATTTGCGGTGAGGTCCGCACATTTGCGGTTAGGTCTGCATATTTGCGGTTATTTCGGCAGATTTGCGGTTAGGTCCGCACATTTGCGATTAGGTCCACACATTTGCTGTTAGGTCCGCACATTTGCGGTTAGGTCCGCACATTTGCGGTTAGGTCCCCACATTTGCGGTTAGGTCGGCACATTTGCGGTTAGGTCCGCATATTTGCGGTTAGGTCCGCACATTTTCGGGTAGGTCCGCACATTTGCAGTTAGGTCCGCACATTTGCGGTTAGGTCCACACATTTGCGGTGAGGTCCGCACATTTGCGGTTAGGTCCGCACATTTGCGGTGAGGTCCGCACATTTGCGGTTAGGGTCCGCACATTTGCGGTTAGGTCCGCACATTTGCTGTTAGGTCAACACATTTGCGGTGAGGTCCGCACATTTGCGGTGAGGTCCGCACATATGCGGTTAGGTCTGCATATATGCGGTTATTTCGGCAGATTTGCGGTTAGGTCCGCACATTTGCGATTAGGTCCACACATTTGCGGTTAGGACCGCACATTTGCGGTTAGGTCCGCACATTTGCGGTTAGGTCCGCACATTCCCGGTTAGGTCCGCACATTTTCGGGTAGTTTCGCACATTTGCGGTTAGGTCCGCACATTTGCGGTTAGGTCCGCACATTTGCGGTTAGGTCGGCACATTTCCGGTTAGGTCAACACATTTGCGGTGAGGTCCGCACATTTGCGGTGAGGTCCGCACATATGCGGTTAGGTCTGCATATATGCGGTTATTTCGGCAGATTTGCGGTTAGGTCCGCACATTTGCGATTAGGTTCACACATTTGCTGTTAGGTCCGCACATTTGCGGTTAGGTCCGCACATTTGCGGTTAGGTCGGCACATTTCCGGTTAGGTCTGCACATTTGCGGTTAGGTCCCCACATTTGCGGTGAGGTCCGCACATTTGCGGTTAGGTCTGCACATTTTCGGGTAGGTCCGCACATTTGCGGTTAGGTCCGCACATTTGCGGTTAGGTCCACACATTTGCGGTGAGGTCCGCACATTTGCGGTTAGGTCCGCACATTTGCGGTTAGGTCCGCACATTTGCGGTTAGGTCCACACATTTGCGGTGAGGTCCGCACATTTGCGGTTAGGTCCACACATTTGCTGTTAGGTCCGCACATTGCGGTTAGGTCCGCACATTTGCGGTTAGGTCCGCACATTTGCGGTTAGGTCCACACATTTGCGGTTAGGTCCGCATATTTGCGGATAGGTCCGCACATTTTCGGGTAGGTCCGCACATTTGCGGTTAGGTCCGCACATTTGCGGTTAGGTCCACACATTTGCGGTGAGGTCCGCACATTTTCGGGGTAGGTCCGCACATTTGCGGTTAGGTCCGCACATTTGCGGTTAGGTCCACACATTTGCGGTTAGGTCCACACATTTGCGGTGAGGTCCGCACATTTGCGGTTAGGTCCGCACATTTGCGGTTAGGTCCGCACATTTGCGGTTAGGTCCGCACATTTGCGGTTAGGTCCGCACATTTGCTGTTAGGTCAACACATTTGCGGTGAGGTCCGCACATTTGCGGTGAGGTCCGCACATATGCGGTTAGGTCTGCATATATGCGGTTATTTCGGCAGATTTGCGGTTAGGTCCGCACATTTGCGATTAGGTTCACACATTTGCTGTTAGGTCCGCACATTTGCGGTTAGGTCCGCACATTTGCGGTTAGGTCGGCACATTTCCGGTTAGGTCTGCACATTTGCGGTTAGGTCCCCCACATTTGCGGTGAGGTCCGCACATTTGCGGTTAGGTCTGCACATTTGCGGTTAGGTCTGCACATTTGCGGTTAGGTCCGCACATTTGCGGTTAGGTCCACACATTTGCGGTGAGGTCCGCACATTTGCGGTAGGTCCGCACATTTGCGGTTAGGTCCGCACATTTGCGGTTAGGTCCGCACATTTTCGGGTAGGTCCGCACATTTGCGGTTAGGTCCGCACATTTGCGGTTAGGTCCACACATTTGCGGTTAGGTCCGCACATTTGCGATTAGGTCCGCACATTTGCGGTTAGGACCGCACATTTGCGGTTAGGTCCGCACATTCCCGGTTAGGTCCGCACATTTTCGGGTAGTTTCGCACATTTGCGGTTAGGTCCGCACATTTGCGGTTAGGTCCGCACATTTGCGGTTAGGTCTGCATATATGCGGTTATTTCGGCAGATTTGCGGTTAGGTCCGCACATTTGCGATTAGGTCCACACATTTGCTGTTAGGTCCGCACATTTGCGGTTAGGTCCGCACATTTGCGGTTAGGTCGGCACATTTCCGGTTAGGTCTGCACATTTGCGGTTAGGTCCCCACATTTGCGGTGAGGTCCGCACATTTGCGGTTAGGTCTGCACATTTGCGGTTAGGTCTGCACATTTGGGGTTAGGTCTGCATATTTGCGGTTATTTCGGCACATTTGCGGTTAGGTCAGCACATTTGCGGTTAGGTCCACACATTTGCGGTTAGGACCGCACATTTGCGGTTAGGCCTGCACATTTGCGGTTAGGTCTGCACATTTAGGGTTAGGTCTGCATATTTGCGGTGAGGTCCGCAAATTTGCGGTTAGGTCCGCACATTTGCGGTTAGTTCCGCACATTTGCGGTTAGGTCCACACATTTGCGGTGAGGTCCGCACATTTGCGGTTAGGTCCGCACATTTCCGGTTAGGTCCGCACATTTGCGGTTAGGTCAACACATTTGCGGTGAGGTCCGCACATTTGCGGTTAGGTCCGCACATTTGCGGTTAGGTCCGCACATTTGCGGTTAGGTCCGCACATTTCCGGTTAGGTCCGCATATTTTCGGGTAGGACCGCACGTTTGCGGTTAGGTCAACACATTTGTGGTGAGGTCCGCACATTTGCGGTGAGGTCCGCACATTTGCGGTTAGGTCCGCACATTTGCGGTTAGGTCCGCACATTTGCAGTTAGTTCCGAAAATTTGCGGTGAGGTCCGCACATTTGCGGTTAGGTCCGCACATTTGCGGTTAGGACCGCACATTTGCGGTTAGGTCCGCACATTTGAGGTTAGGTCCGCACATTCCGGTTAGGTCCGCACATTTTCGGGTAGTTTCGCACATTTGCGGTTAGGTCCGCACATTTGCGGTTAGGTCCGCACATTTGCGGTTAGGTCTGCATATATGCGGTTATTTCGGCAGATTTGCGGTTAGGTCCGCACATTTGCGATTAGGTCCACACATTTGCTGTTAGGTCCGCACATTTGCGGTTAGGTCCGCACATTTGCGGTTAGGTCGGCACATTTCCGGTTAGGTCTGCACATTTGCGGTTAGGTCCCCACATTTGCGGTGAGGTCCGCACATTTGCGGTTAGGTCTGCACATTTTCGGGTAGGTCCGCACAATTGCGGTTAGGTCCGCACATTTGCGGTTAGGTCCACACATTTGCGGTTAGGTCCGCACATTTGCGGTTAGGTCCGCACATTTGCGGTTAGGTCCGCACATTTCCGGTTAGGTCCGCATATTTTCGGGTAGGTCCGCACGTTTGCGGTTAGGTCAACACATTTGCGGTGAGGTCCGCACATTTGCGGTGAGGTCCGCACATTTGCGGTTAGGTCCGCACATTTGCGGTTAGGTCCGCACATTTGCAGTTAGTTCCGCACATTTGCGGTGAGGTCCGCACATTTGCGGTTAGGTCCGCACATTTGCGGTTAGGTCCGCACATTTGCGGTTAGGTCCGCACATTTGCGGTTAGGTCCGCACATTTCCGGTTAGGTCCGCACATTTTCGGGTAGTTTCGCACATTTGCGGTTAGGTCCGCACATTTGCGGTTAGGTCCGCACATTTGCGGTTAGGTCTGCATATATGCGGTTATTTCGGCAGATTTGCGGTTAGGTCCGCACATTTGCGATTAGGTCCACACATTTGCTGTTAGGTCCGCACATTTGCGGTTAGGTCCGCACATTTGCGGTTAGGTCGGCACATTTCCGGTTAGGTCTGCACATTTGCGGTTAGGTCCCCACATTTGCGGTGAGGTCCGCACATTTGCGGTTAGGTCTGCACATTTGCGGTTAGGTCTGCACATTTGGGGTTAGGTCTGCATATTTGCGGTTATTTCGGCACATTTGCAGTTAGTTCCGCACATTTGCGGTGAGGTCCGCACATTTGCGGTTATTTCCGCACATTTGCGGTGAGGTCCGCACATTTGCGGTTATTTCCGCACATTTGCGATTAGGTCCACACATTTGCTGTTAGGTCCGCACATTTGCGGTTAGGTCCGCACATTTGCGGTTAGGTCCGCACATTTGCGGTTAGGTCCGCACATTTTCGGGTAGGTCCGCACATTTGCGGTTAGGTCCGCACATTTGCGGTTAGGTCCACACATTTGCGGTTAGGTCCGCACATTTGCGGTTAGGACCTCACATTTGCGGTTAGGTCCACACATTTGCGGTTAGTTCCGCACATTTGCGGTTAGGTCCACACATTTGCGGTTAGGTCCGCACATTTGCGGTTAGGACCTCACATTTGCGGTTAGGTCCGCACATTTGCGGTTAGGTCCACACATTTGCGGTTAGGTCCGCACATTTGGGGTTAGGACCGCACATTTGCGGTTAGGTCCGCACATTTGCGGTTAGGTCCACACATTTGCGGTTAGGTCCGCACATTTGCGGTTAGGTCCGCACATTTGCGGTTAGGACCGCACATTTGCTGTTAGGTCCGCACATTTGCGGTTAGGTCCACACATTTGCGGTTAGGTCCGCACATTTGCGGTTAGGTCCGCACATTTGCGGTTAGGTCCGCACATTTTCGGGTAGGTCCGCACATTTGCGGTTAGGTCCGCACATTTGCGGTTAGGTCCACACATTTGCGGTTAGGTCCGCACATTTGCGGTTAGGACCTCACATTTGCGGTTAGGTCCGCACATTTGCGGTTAGGTCCACACATTTGCGGTTAGGTCCGCACATTTGCGGTTAGGACCGCACATTTGCGGTTAGGTCCGCACATTTGCGGTTAGGTCCACACATTTGCGGTGAGGTCCGCACATTTGCGGTTAGGTCTGCATATATGCGGTTATTTCGGCAGATTTGCGGTTAGGTCCGCACATTTGCGATTAGGTCCACACATTTGCTGTTAGGTCCGCACATTTGCGGTTAGGTCCGCACATTTGCGGTTAGGTCCGCACATTTGCGGTTAGGTCCACACATTTGCGGTTAGGTCCGCAGATTTGCGGTTAGGTCCACACATTTGCGGTTAGGTCCGCACATTTGCGGTTAGGTCCGCACATTTGCGGTTAGGTCCGCACATTTTCGGGTAGGTCCGCACATTTGCGGTTAGGTCCGCACATTTGCGGTTAGGTCCACACATTTGCGGTTAGGTCCGCACATTTGCGGTTAGGACCGCACATTTGCGGTTAGGTCCGCACATTTGCGGTTAGGTCCACACATTTGCGGTGAGATCCGCACATTTGCGGTTAGGTCTGCATATATGCGGTTATTTCGGCAGATTTGCGGTTAGGTCCGCACATTTGCGATTAGGTCCACACATTTGCGGTTAGGTCCGCACATTTGCGGTTAGGTCCACACATTTTCGGTGAGGTCCGCACATTTGCGGTTAGGTCTGCATATATGCGGTTATTTCGGCAGATTTGCGGTTAGGTCCGCACATTTGCGGTTAGGTCCGCACATTTGCGGTTAGTTCCGCACATTTGCGGTTAGGTCCACACATTTGCGGTGAGGTCCGCACATTAGCGGTTAGGTCCACACATTTGCTGTTAGGTCCGCACATTTGCGGTTAGGTCCGCACATTTGCGGTTAGGTCCGCACATTTGCGGTTAGGTCCACACATTTGCGGTTAGGTCCGCATATTTGCGGATAGGTCCGCACATTTTCGGGTAGGTCCGCACATTTGCGGTTAGGTCCGCACAATTGCGGTTAGGTCCACACATTTGCGGTGAGGTCCGCACATTTTCGGGTAGGTCCGCACATTTGCGGTTAGGTCCGCACATTTGCGGTTAGGTCCGCACATTTGCGGTTAGGTCCACACATTTGCGGTGAGGTCCGCACATTTGCGGTTAGGTCCGCACATTTGCGGTTAGGTCCGCACATTTGCGGTTAGGTCCGCACATTTTCGGGTAGGTCCGCACATTTGCGGTTAGGTCCGCACATTTGCGGTTAGGTCCACACATTTGCGGTGAGGTCCGCACATTTTCGGGTAGGTCCGCACATTTGCGGTTAGGTCCGCACATGTGCGGTTAGGTCCGCACATTTGCGGTTAGGTCCACACATTTTCGGGTAGGTCCGCACATTTGCGGTTAGGTCCGCACATTTCCGGTTAGGTCCGCACATTTGCGATGAGGTCCGCACATTTGCAGTTAGGTCCGCAGATTTGCGGTTAGGTCCGCACATTTGTGATTAGGTCCGCACATTTGCGGTTAGGTCTGCACATTTGGGGTTAGGTCTGCATTTTTGCGGTTATTTCGGCACATTTGCGGTTAGGTCCGCACATTTGCGGTTACGTCCACACATTTGCGGTGAGGTCCGCACATTTGCGGTTAGGTCTGCATATATGCGGTTATTTCGGCAGATTTGCGGTTAGGTCCGCACATTTGCGATTAGGTCCACACATTTGCTGTTAGGTCCGCACATTTGCGGTTAGGTCCGCACATTTTCGGGTAGGTCCGCACATTTGCGGTTAGGTCCGCACATTTGCGGTTAGGTCCACACATTTGCGGTTAGGTCCGCACATTTGCGGTTAGGACCGCACATTTGCGGTTAGGTCCGCACATTTGCGGTTAGGTCCACACATTTGCGGTGAGGTCCGCACATTTGCGGTTAGGTCTGCATATATGCGGTTATTTCGGCAGATTTGCGGTTAGGTCCGCACATTTGCGATTAGGTCCACACATTTGCGGTTAGGTCCGCACATTTGCGGTTAGGTCCACACATTTGCGGTGAGGTCCGCACATTTGCGGTTAGGTCTGCATATATGCGGTTATTTCGGCAGATTTGCGGTTAGGTCCGCACATTTGCGGTTAGGTCCGCACATTTGCGGTTAGGTCCGCACATTTGCGGTTAGGTCCACACATTTGCGGTGAGGTCCGCACATTTGCGGTTAGGTCCACACATTTGCTGTTAGGTCCGCACATTTGCGGTTAGGTCCGCACATTTGCGGTTAGGTCCGCACATTTGCGGTTAGGTCCACACATTTGCGGTTAGGTCCGCATATTTGCGGATAGGTCCGCACATTTTCGGGTAGGTCCGCACATTTGCGGTTAGGTCCGCACATTTGCGGTTAGGTCCACACATTTGCGGTGAGGTCCGCACATTTTCGGGTAGGTCCGCACATTTGCGGTTAGGTCCGCACATTTGCGGTTAGGTCCGCACATTTGCGGTTAGGTCCACACATTTGCGGTGAGGTCCGCACATTTGCGGTTAGGTCCGCACATTTGCGGTTAGGTCCGCACATTTGCGGTTAGGTCCGCACATTTTCGGGTAGGTCCGCACATTTGCGGTTAGGTCCGCACATTTGCGGTTAGGTCCACACATTTGCGGTGAGGTCCGCACATTTTCGGGTAGGTCCGCACATTTGCGGTTAGGTCCGCACATGTGCGGTTAGGTCCGCACATTTGCGGTTAGGTCCACACATTTTCGGGTAGGTCCGCACATTTGCGGTTAGGTCCGCACATTTCCGGTTAGGTCCGCACATTTGCGGTGAGGTCCGCACATTTGCAGTTAGGTCCGCAGATTTGCGGTTAGGTCCGCACATTTGTGATTAGGTCCGCACATTTGCGGTTAGGTCTGCACATTTGGGGTTAGGTCTGCATTTTTGCGGTTATTTCGGCACATTTGCGGTTAGGTCCGCACATTTGCGGTTACGTCCACACATTTGCGGTGAGGTCCGCACATTTGCGGTTAGGTCTGCTTATATGCGGTTATTTCGGCAGATTTGCGGTTAGGTCCGCACATTTGCGATTAGGTCCACACATTTGCTGTTAGGTCCGCACATTTGCGGTTAGGTCCGCACATTTGCGGTTAGGTCCGCACATTTGCGGTTAGGTCCGCACATTTGCGGTGAGGTCCACACATTTGCTGTTAGGTCCGCACATTTGCGGTTAGGTCCGCACATTTTCGGGTAGGTCCGCACATTTGCGGTTAGGTCCGCACATTTGCGGTTAGGTCCACACATTTGCGGTTAGGTCCGCACATTTGCGGTTAGGACCGCACATTTGCGGTTAGGTCCGCACATTTGCGGTTAGGTCCACACATTTGCGGTGAGGTCCGCACATTTGCGGTTAGGTCTGCATATATGCGGTTATTTCGGCAGATTTGCGGTTAGGTCCGCACATTTGCGATTAGGTCCACACATTTGCGGTTAGGTCCGCACATTTGCGGTTAGGTCCACACATTTTCGGTGAGGTCCGCACATTTGCGGTTAGGTCTGCATATATGCGGTTATTTCGGCAGATTTGCGGTTAGGTCCGCACATTTGCGGTTAGGTCCGCACATTTGCGGTTAGGTCCGCACATTTGCGGTTAGGTCCACACATTTGCGGTGAGGTCCGCACATTTGCGGTTAGGTCCACACATTTGCTGTTAGGTCCGCACATTTGCGGTTAGGTCCGCACATTTGCGGTTAGGTCCGCACATTTGCGGTTAGGTCCACACATTTGCGGTTAGGTCCGCATATTTGCGGATAGGTCCGCACATTTTCGGGTAGGTCCGCACATTTGCGGTTAGGTCCGCACATTTGCGGTTAGGTCCACACATTTGCGGTGAGGTCCGCACATTTTCGGGTAGGTCCGCACATTTGCGGTTAGGTCCGCACATTTGCGGTTAGGTCCACACATTTGCGGTGAGGTCCGCACATTTGCGGTTAGGTCCGCACATTTGCGGTTAGGTCCGCACATTTGCGGTTAGGTCCGCACATTTTCGGGTAGGTCCGCACATTTGCGGTTAGGTCCGCACATTTGCGGTTAGGTCCACACATTTGCGGTGAGGTCCGCACATTTTCGGGTAGGTCCGCACATTTGCGGTTAGGTCCGCACATGTGCGGTTAGGTCCGCACATTTGCGGTTAGGTCCACACATTTTCGGGTAGGTCCGCACATTTGCGGTTAGGTCCGCACATTTCCGGTTAGGTCCGCACATTTGCGGTGAGGTCCGCACATTTGCAGTTAGGTCCGCAGATTTGCGGTTAGGTCCGCACATTTGTGATTAGGTCCGCACATTTGCGGTTAGGTCTGCACATTTGGGGTTAGGTCTGCATTTTTGCGGTTATTTCGGCACATTTGCGGTTAGGTCCGCACATTTGCGATTAGGTCCACACATTTGCGGTGAGGTCCGCACATTTGCGGTTAGGTCTGCATATATGCGGTTATTTCGGCAGATTTGCGGTTAGGTCCGCACATTTGCGATTAGGTCCACACATTTGCTGTTAGGTCCGCACATTTGCGGTTAGGTCCGCACATTTGCGGTTAGGTCCGCACATTTGCGGTTAGGTCCGCACATTTGCGGTGAGGTCCGCACATTTGCGGTTAGGTCTGCATATATGCGGTTATTTCGGCAGATTTGCGGTTAGGTCCGCACATTTGCGATTAGGTCCACACATTTGCTGTTAGGTCCGCATATTTGCGGTTAGGTCCGCACATTTGCGGTTAGGTCCGCACATTTTCGGGTAGGTCCGCACATTTGCGGTTAGGTCCGCACATTTGCGGTTAGGTCCACACATTTGCGGTTAGGTCCGCACATTTTCGGGTAGGTCCGCACATTTGCGGTTAGGTCCGCACATTTGCGGTTAGGTCCGCACATTTGCGGTTAGGTCCGCACATTTGCGGTTAGGTCCGCACATTTTCGGGTAGGTCCGCACATTTGCGGTTAGGTCCGCACATTTGCGGTTAGGTCCACACATTTGCGGTTAGGTCCGCACATTTGCGGTTAGGACCGCACATTTGCGGTTAGGTCCGCACATTTGCGGTTAGGTCCACACATTTGCGGTGAGATCCGCACATTTGCGGTTAGGTCTGCATATATGCGGTTATTTCGGCAGATTTGCGGTTAGGTCCGCACATTTGCGATTAGGTCCACACATTTGCGGTTAGGTCCGCACATTTGCGGTTAGGTCCACACATTTTCGGTGAGGTCCGCACATTTGCGGTTAGGTCTGCATATATGCGGTTATTTCGGCAGATTTGCGGTTAGGTCCGCACATTTGCGGTTAGGTCCGCACATTTGCGGTTAGGTCCGCACATTTGCGGTTAGGTCCACACATTTGCGGTGAGGTCCGCACATTAGCGGTTAGGTCCACACATTTGCTGTTAGGTCCGCACATTTGCGGTTAGGTCCGCACATTTGCGGTTAGGTCCGCACATTTGCGGTTAGGTCCACACATTTGCGGTTAGGTCCGCATATTTGCGGATAGGTCCGCACATTTTCGGGTAGGTCCGCACATTTGCGGTTAGGTCCGCACAATTGCGGTTAGGTCCACACATTTGCGGTGAGGTCCGCACATTTTCGGGTAGGTCCGCACATTTGCGGTTAGGTCCGCACATTTGCGGTTAGGTCCGCACATTTGCGGTTAGGTCCACACATTTGCGGTGAGGTCCGCACATTTGCGGTTAGGTCCGCACATTTGCGGTTAGGTCCGCACATTTGCGGTTAGGTCCGCACATTTTCGGGTAGGTCCGCACATTTGCGGTTAGGTCCGCACATTTGCGGTTAGGTCCACACATTTGCGGTGAGGTCCGCACATTTTCGGGTAGGTCCGCACATTTGCGGTTAGGTCCGCACATGTGCGGTTAGGTCCGCACATTTGCGGTTAGGTCCACACATTTTCGGGTAGGTCCGCACATTTGCGGTTAGGTCCGCACATTTCCGGTTAGGTCCGCACATTTGCGATGAGGTCCGCACATTTGCAGTTAGGTCCGCAGATTTGCGGTTAGGTCCGCACATTTGTGATTAGGTCCGCACATTTGCGGTTAGGTCTGCACATTTGGGGTTAGGTCTGCATTTTTGCGGTTATTTCGGCACATTTGCGGTTAGGTCCGCACATTTGCGGTTACGTCCACACATTTGCGGTGAGGTCCGCACATTTGCGGTTAGGTCTGCATATATGCGGTTATTTCGGCAGATTTGCGGTTAGGTCCGCACATTTGCGATTAGGTCCACACATTTGCTGTTAGGTCCGCACATTTGCGGTTAGGTCCGCACATTTTCGGGTAGGTCCGCACATTTGCGGTTAGGTCCGCACATTTGCGGTTAGGTCCACACATTTGCGGTTAGGTCCGCACATTTGCGGTTAGGACCGCACATTTGCGGTTAGGTCCGCACATTTGCGGTTAGGTCCACACATTTGCGGTGAGGTCCGCACATTTGCGGTTAGGTCTGCATATATGCGGTTATTTCGGCAGATTTGCGGTTAGGTCCGCACATTTGCGATTAGGTCCACACATTTGCGGTTAGGTCCGCACATTTGCGGTTAGGTCCACACATTTTCGGTGAGGTCCGCACATTTGCGGTTAGGTCTGCATATATGCGGTTATTTCGGCAGATTTGCGGTTAGGTCCGCACATTTGCGGTTAGGTCCGCACATTTGCGGTTAGGTCCGCACATTTGCGGTTAGGTCCACACATTTGCGGTGAGGTCCGCACATTTGCGGTTAGGTCCACACATTTGCTGTTAGGTCCGCACATTTGCGGTTAGGTCCGCACATTTGCGGTTAGGTCCGCACATTTGCGGTTAGGTCCACACATTTGCGGTTAGGTCCGCATATTTGCGGATAGGTCCGCACATTTTCGGGTAGGTCCGCACATTTGCGGTTAGGTCCGCACATTTGCGGTTAGGTCCACACATTTGCGGTGAGGTCCGCACATTTTCGGGTAGGTCCGCACATTTGCGGTTAGGTCCGCACATTTGCGGTTAGGTCCGCACAATTGCGGTTAGGTCCACACATTTGCGGTGAGGTCCGCACATTTGCGGTTAGGTCCGCACATTTGCGGTTAGGTCCGCACATTTGCGGTTAGGTCCGCACATTTTCGGGTAGGTCCGCACATTTGCGGTTAGGTCCGCACATTTGCGGTTAGGTCCACACATTTGCGGTGAGGTCCGCACATTTTCGGGTAGGTCCGCACATTTGCGGTTAGGTCCGCACATGTGCGGTTAGGTCCGCACATTTGCGGTTAGGTCCACACATTTTCGGGTAGGTCCGCACATTTGCGGTTAGGTCCGCACATTTCCGGTTAGGTCCGCACATTTGCGGTGAGGTCCGCACATTTGCAGTTAGGTCCGCAGATTTGCGGTTAGGTCCGCACATTTGTGGTTAGGTCCGCAGATTTGCGGTTAGGTCTGCACATTTGGGGTTAGGTCTGCATTTTTGCGGTTATTTCGGCACATTTGCGGTTAGGTCCGCACATTTGCGGTTACGTCCACACATTTGCGGTGAGGTCCGCACATTTGCGGTTAGGTCTGCTTATATGCGGTTATTTCGGCAGATTTGCGGTTAGGTCCGCACATTTGCGATTAGGTCCACACATTTGCTGTTAGGTCCGCACATTTGCGGTTAGGTCCGCACATTTGCGGTTAGGTCCGCACATTTGCGGTTAGGTCCGCACATTTGCGGTGAGGTCCACACATTTGCTGTTAGGTCCGCACATTTGCGGTTAGGTCCGCACATTTTCGGGTAGGTCCGCACATTTGCGGTTAGGTCCGCACATTTGCGGTTAGGTCCACACATTTGCGGTTAGGTCCGCACATTTGCGGTTAGGACCGCACATTTGCGGTTAGGTCCGCACATTTGCGGTTAGGTCCACACATTTGCGGTGAGGTCCGCACATTTGCGGTTAGGTCTGCATATATGCGGTTATTTCGGCAGATTTGCGGTTAGGTCCGCACATTTGCGATTAGGTCCACACATTTGCGGTTAGGTCCGCACATTTGCGGTTAGGTCCACACATTTGCGGTGAGGTCCGCACATTTGCGGTTAGGTCTGCATATATGCGGTTATTTCGGCAGATTTGCGGTTAGGTCCGCACATTTGCGGTTAGGTCCGCACATTTGCGGTTAGGTCCGCACATTTGCGGTTAGGTCCACACATTTGCGGTGAGGTCCGCACATTTGCGGTTAGGTCCACACATTTGCTGTTAGGTCCGCACATTTGCGGTTAGGTCCGCACATTTGCGGTTAGGTCCGCACATTTGCGGTTAGGTCCACACATTTGCGGTTAGGTCCGCATATTTGCGGATAGGTCCGCACATTTTCGGGTAGGTCCGCACATTTGCGGTTAGGTCCGCACATTTGCGGTTAGGTCCACACATTTGCGGTGAGGTCCGCACATTTTCGGGTAGGTCCGCACATTTGCGGTTAGGTCCGCACATTTGCGGTTAGGTCCACACATTTGCGGTGAGGTCCGCACATTTGCGGTTAGGTCCGCACATTTGCGGTTAGGTCCGCACATTTGCGGTTAGGTCCGCACATTTTCGGGTAGGTCCGCACATTTGCGGTTAGGTCCGCACATTTGCGGTTAGGTCCACACATTTGCGGTGAGGTCCGCACATTTTCGGGTAGGTCCGCACATTTGCGGTTAGGTCCGCACATGTGCGGTTAGGTCCGCACATTTGCGGTTAGGTCCACACATTTTCGGGTAGGTCCGCACATTTGCGGTTAGGTCCGCACATTTGCGGTTAGGTCCGCACATTTGCGGTGAGGTCCGCACATTTGCAGTTAGGTCCGCAGATTTGCGGTTAGGTCCGCACATTTGTGATTAGGTCCGCACATTTGCGGTTAGGTCCGCACATTTGGGGTTAGGTCTGCATTTTTGCGGTTATTTCGGCACATTTGCGGTTAGGTCCGCACATTTGCGGTTACGTCCACACATTTGCGGTGAGGTCCGCACATTTGCGGTTAGGTCTGCATATATGCGGTTATTTCGGCAGATTTGCGGTTAGGTCCGCACATTTGCGATTAGGTCCACACATTTGCTGTTAGGTCCGCACATTTGCGGTTAGGTCCGCACATTTGCGGTTAGGTCCGCACATTTGCGGTTAGGTCCGCACATTTGCGGTGAGGTCCGCACATTTGCGGTTAGGTCTGCATATATGCGGTTATTTCGGCAGATTTGCGGTTAGGTCCGCACATTTGCGATTAGGTCCACACATTTGCTGTTAGGTCCGCACATTTGCGGTTAGGTCCGCACATTTGCGGTTAGGTCCGCACATTTGCGGTTAGGTCCGCACATTTTCGGGTAGGTCCGCACATTTGCGGTTAGGTCCGCACATTTGCGGTTAGGTCCACACATTTGCGGTTAGGTCCGCACATTTTCGGGTAGGTCCGCACATTTGCGGTTAGGTCCGCACATTTGCGGTTAGGTCCACACATTTGCGGTTAGGTCCGCACATTTGCGGTTAGGACCGCACATTTGCGGTTTGGTCCGCATATTTGCGGATAGGTCCGCACATTTTCGGGTAGGTCCGCACATTTGCGGTTAGGTCCGCACATTTGCGGTTAGGTCCACACATTTGCGGTGAGGTCCGCACATTTTCGGGTAGGTCCGCACATTTGCGGTTAGGTCCGCACATTTTCGGGTAGGTCCGCACATTTGCGGTTAGGTCCGCACATTTGCGGTTAGGTCCACACATTTGCGGTTAGGTCCGCACATTTGCGGTTAGGACCGCACATTTGCGGTTAGGTCCGCACATTTGCGGTTAGGTCTGCACATTTTCGGGTAGGTCCGCACAATTGCGGTTAGGTCCGCACATTTGCGGTTAGGTCCACACATTTGCGGTGAGGTCCGCACATTTGCGGTTAGGTCCGCACATTTGCGGTTAGGTCCGCACATTTGCGATTAGGTCCACACATTTGCTGTTAGGTCCGCACATTTGCGGTTAGGTCCGCACATTTGCGGTTAGGTCCGCACATTTGCGGTTAGGTCCGCACATTTTCGGGTAGGTCCGCACATTTGCGGTTAGGTCCGCACATTTGCGGTTAGGTCCACACATTTGCGGTTAGGTCCGCACATTTGCGGTTAGGACCTCACATTTGCGGTTAGGTCCACACATTTGCGGTTAGTTCCGCACATTTGCGGTTAGGTCCACACATTTGCGGTTAGGTCCGCACATTTGCGGTTAGGACCTCACATTTGCGGTTAGGTCCGCACATTTGCGGTTAGGTCCACACATTTGCGGTTAGGTCCGCACATTTGGGGTTAGGACCGCACATTTGCGGTTAGGTCCGCACATTTGCGGTTAGGTCCACACATTTGCGGTTAGGTCCGCACATTTGCGGTTAGGTCCGCACATTTGCGGTTAGGACCGCACATTTGCTGTTAGGTCCGCACATTTGCGGTTAGGTCCACACATTTGCGGTTAGGTCCGCACATTTGCGGTTAGGTCCGCACATTTGCGGTTAGGTCCGCACATTTTCGGGTAGGTCCGCACATTTGCGGTTAGGTCCGCACATTTGCGGTTAGGTCCACACATTTGCGGTTAGGTCCGCACATTTGCGGTTAGGACCTCACATTTGCGGTTAGGTCCGCACATTTGCGGTTAGGTCCACACATTTGCGGTTAGGTCCACACATTTGCGGTTAGTTCCGCACATTTGCGGTTAGGTCCACACATTTGCGGTTAGGTCCGCACATTTGCGGTTAGGACCTCACATTTGCGGTTAGGTCCGCACATTTGCGGTTAGGTCCACACATTTGCGGTTAGGTCCGCACATTTGGGGTTAGGACCGCACATTTGCGGTTAGGTCCGCACATTTGCGGTTAGGTCCACACATTTGCGGTTAGGTCCGCACATTTGCGGTTAGGTCCGCACATTTGCGGTTAGGACCGCACATTTGCTGTTAGGTCCGCACATTTGCGGTTAGGTCCACACATTTGCGGTTAGGTCCGCACATTTGCGGTTAGGTCCGCACATTTGCGGTTAGGTCCGCACATTTTCGGGTAGGTCCGCACATTTGCGGTTAGGTCCGCACATTTGCGGTTAGGTCCACACATTTGCGGTTAGGTCCGCACATTTGCGGTTAGGACCTCACATTTGCGGTTAGGTCCGCACATTTGCGGTTAGGTCCACACATTTGCGGTTAGGTCCGCACATTTGCGGTTAGGACCGCACATTTGCGGTTAGGTCCGCACATTTGCGGTTAGGTCCACACATTTGCGGTGAGGTCCGCACATTTGCGGTTAGGTCTGCATATATGCGGTTATTTCGGCAGATTTGCGGTTAGGTCCGCACATTTGCGATTAGGTCCACACATTTGCTGTTAGGTCCGCACATTTGCGGTTAGGTCCGCACATTTGCGGTTAGGTCCGCACATTTGCGGTTAGGTCCACACATTTGCGGTTAGGTCCGCAGATTTGCGGTTAGGTCCACACATTTGCGGTTAGGTCCGCACATTTGCGGTTAGGTCCGCACATTTGCGGTTAGGTCCGCACATTTTCGGGTAGGTCCGCACATTTGCGGTTAGGTCCGCACATTTGCGGTTAGGTCCACACATTTGCGGTTAGGTCCGCACATTTGCGGTTAGGACCGCACATTTGCGGTTAGGTCCGCACATTTGCGGTTAGGTCCACACATTTGCGGTGAGGTCCGCACATTTGCGGTTAGGTCTGCATATATGCGGTTATTTCGGCAGATTTGCGGTTAGGTCCGCACATTTGCGGTGAGGTCCGCACATTTGCGGTTAGGTCCGCACATTTGCGGTTAGGTCCACACATTTTCGGTGAGGTCCGCACATTTGCGGTTAGGTCTGCATATATGCGGTTATTTCGGCAGATTTGCGGTTAGGTCCGCACATTTGCGGTTAGGTCCGCACATTTGCGGTTAGGTCCGCACATTTGCGGTTAGGTCCACACATTTGCGGTGAGGTCCGCACATTTGCGGTTAGGTCCACACATTTGCTGTTAGGTCCGCACATTTGCGGTTAGGTCCGCACATTTGCGGTTAGGTCCGCACATTTGCGGTTAGGTCCACACATTTGCGGTTAGGTCCGCATATTTGCGGATAGGTCCGCACATTTTCGGGTAGGTCCGCACATTTGCGGTTAGGTCCGCACATTTGCGGTTAGGTCCACACATTTGCGGTGAGGTCCGCACATTTGCGGTTAGGTCCGCACATTTGCGGTGAGGTCCGCACATTTGCAGTTAGGTCCGCAGATTTGCGGTTAGGTCCGCACATTTGTGATTAGGTCCGCACATTTGCGGTTAGGTCTGCACATTTGGGGTTAGGTCTGCATTTTTGCGGTTATTTCGGCACATTTGCGGTTAGGTCCGCACATTTGCGGTTACGTCCACACATTTGCGGTGAGGTCCGCACATTTGCGGTTAGGTCTGCATATATGCGGTTATTTCGGCAGATTTGCGGTTAGGTCCGCACATTTGCGCTTAGGTCCACACATTTGCTGTTAGGTCCGCACATTTGCGGTTAGGTCCGCACATTTTCGGGTAGGTCCGCACATTTGCGGTTAGGTCCGCACATTTGCGGTTAGGTCCACACATTTGCGGTTAGGTCCGCACATTTGCGGTTAGGACCGCACATTTGCGGTTAGGTCCGCACATTTGCGGTTAGGTCCACACATTTGCGGTGAGGTCCGCACATTTGCGGTTAGGTCTGCATATATGCGGTTATTTCGGCAGATTTGCGGTTAGGTCCGCACATTTGCGATTAGGTCCACACATTTGCGGTTAGGTCCGCACATTTGCGGTTAGGTCCACACATTTTCGGTGAGGTCCGCACATTTGCGGTTAGGTCTGCATATATGCGGTTATTTCGGCAGATTTGCGGTTAGGTCCGCACATTTGCGGTTAGGTCCGCACATTTGCGGTTAGGTCCGCACATTTGCGGTTAGGTCCACACATTTGCGGTGAGGTCCGCACATTTGCGGTTAGGTCCACACATTTGCTGTTAGGTCCGCACATTTGCGGTTAGGTCCGCACATTTGCGGTTAGGTCCACACATTTGCGGTGAGGTCCGCACATTTTCGGGTAGGTCCGCACATTTGCGGTTAGGTCCGCACATTTGCGGTTAGGTCCGCACATTTGCGGTTAGGTCCACACATTTGCGGTTAGGTCCGCATATTTGCGGATAGGTCCGCACATTTTCGGGTAGGTCCGCACATTTGCGGTTAGGTCCGCACATTTGCGGTTAGGTCCACACATTTGCGGTGAGGTCCGCACATTTTCGGGTAGGTCCACACATTTGCGGTTAGGTCCGCACATTTGCGGTTAGGTCCGCACATTTGCGGTTAGGTCCACACATTTGCGGTGAGGTCCGCACATTTGCGGTTAGGTCCGCACATTTGCGGTTAGGTCCGCACATTTGCGGTTAGGTCCGCACATTTTCGGGTAGGTCCGCACATTTGCGGTTAGGTCCGCACATTTGCGGTTAGGTCCACACATTTGCGGTGAGGTCCGCACATTTTCGGGTAGGTCCGCACATTTGCGGTTAGGTCCGCACATGTGCGGTTAGGTCCGCACATTTGCGGTTAGGTCCACACATTTTCGGGTAGGTCCGCACATTTGCGGTTAGGTCCGCACATTTCCGGTTAGGTCCGCACATTTGCGGTGAGGTCCGCACATTTGCAGTTAGGTCCGCAGATTTGCGGTTAGGTCCGCACATTTGTGATTAGGTCCGCACATTTGCGGTTAGGTCTGCACATTTGGGGTTAGGTCTGCATTTTTGCGGTTATTTCGGCACATTTGCGGTTAGGTCCGCACATTTGCGGTTACGTCCACACATTTGCGGTGAGGTCCGCACGTTTGCGGTTAGGTCTGCATATATGCGGTTATTTCGGCAGATTTGCGGTTAGGTCCGCACATTTGCGATTAGGTCCACACATTTGCTGTTAGGTCCGCACATTTGCGGTTAGGTCCGCACATTTGCGGTTAGGTCCGCACATTTGCGGTTAGGTCCGCACATTTGCGGTGAGGTCCGCACATTTGCGGTTAGGTCTGCATATATGCGGTTATTTCGGCAGATTTGCGGTTAGGTCCGCACATTTGCGATTAGGTCCACACATTTGCTGTTAGGTCCGCACATTTGCGGTTAGGTCCGCACATTTGCGGTTAGGTCCGCACATTTGCGGTTAGGTCCGCACATTTTCGGGTAGGTCCGCACATTTGCGGTTAGGTCCGCACATTTGCGGTTAGGTCCACACATTTGCGGTTAGGTCCGCACATTTTCGGGTAGGTCCGCACATTTGCGGTTAGGTCCGCACATTTGCGGTTAGGTCCACACATTTGCGGTTAGGTCCGCACATTTGCGGTTAGGACCGCACATTTGCGGTTTGGTCCGCATATTTGCGGATAGGTCCGCACATTTTCGGGTAGGTCCGCACATTTGCGGTTAGGTCCGCACATTTGCGGTTAGGTCCACACATTTGCGGTGAGGTCCGCACATTTTCGGGTAGGTCCGCACATTTGCGGTTAGGTCCGCACATTTTCGGGTAGGTCCGCACATTTGCGGTTAGGTCCGCACATTTGCGGTTAGGTCCACACATTTGCGGTTAGGTCCGCACATTTGCGGTTAGGACCGCACATTTGCGGTTAGGTCCGCACATTTGCGGTTAGGTCCACACATTTGCGGTGAGGTCCGCACATTTGCGGTTAGGTCTGCATATATGCGGTTATTTCGGCAGATTTGCGGTTAGGCCCGCACATTTGCGATTAGGTCCACACATTTGCTGTTAGGTCCGCACATTTGCGGTTAGGTCCGCATATTTGGGGTTAGGTCCGCACATTTGCGGTTAGGTCCGCACATTTTCGGGTAGGTCCGCACATTTGCGGTTAGGTCCGCACATTTGCGGTTAGGTCCACACATTTGCGGTTAGGTCCGCACATTTGCGGTTAGGACCGCACATTTGCGGTTAGGTCCGCATATTTGCGGATAGGTCCGCACATTTTCGGGTAGGTCCGCACATTTGCGGTTAGGTCCGCACATTTGCGGTTAGGTCCACACATTTGCGGTGAGGTCCGCACATTTTCGGGTAGGTCCGCACATTTGCGGTTAGGTCCGCACATTTTCGGGTAGGTCCGCACATTTGCGGTTAGGTCCGCACATTTTGCGGTTAGGTCCACACATTTGCGGTTAGGTCCGCACATTTGCGGTTAGGACCGCACATTTGCGGTTAGGTCCGCACATTTGCGGTTAGGTCCACACATTTGCGGTGAGGTCCGCACATTTGCGGTTAGGTCTGCATATATGCGGTTATTTCGGCAGATTTGCGGTTAGGTCCGCACATTTGCGATTAGGTCCACACATTTGCTGTTAGGTCCGCACATTTGCGGTTAGGTCCGCATATTTGCGGTTAGGTCCGCACATTTGCGGTTAGGTCCGCACATTTTCGGGTAGGTCCGCACATTTGCGGTTAGGTCCGCACATTGCGGTTAGGTCCACACATTTGCGGTTAGGTCCGCACATTTGCGGTTAGGACCGCACATTTGCGGTTAGGTCCGCATATTTGCGGATAGGTCCGCACATTTTCGGGTAGGTCCGCACATTTGCGGTTAGGTCCGCACATTTGCGGTTAGGTCCACACATTTGCGGTGAGGTCCGCACATTTTCGGGTAGGTCCGCACATTTGCGGTTAGGTCCGCACATTTGCGGTTAGGTCCGCACATTTGCGGTTAGGTCCACACATTTGCGGTGAGGTCCGCACATTTGCGGTTAGGTCCGCACATTTGCGGTTAGGTCCGCACATTTGCGGTTAGGTCCGCACATTTTCGGGTAGGTCCGCACATTTGCGGTTAGGTCCGCACATTTGCGGTTAGGTCCACACATTTGCGGTGAGGTCCGCACATTTTCGGGTAGGTCCGCACATTTGCGGTTAGGTCCGCACATTTGCGGTTAGGTCCGCACATTTGCGGTTAGGTCCACACATTTTCGGGTAGGTCCGCACATTTGCGGTTAGGTCCGCACATTTCCGGTTAGGTCCGCACATTTGCGGTGAGGTCCGCACATTTGCAGTTAGGTCCGCAGATTTGCGGTTAGGTCCGCACATTTGTGATTAGGTCCGCACATTTGCGGTTAGGTCTGCACATTTGGGGTTAGGTCTGCATTTTTGCGGTTATTTCGGCACATTTGCGGTTAGGTCCGCACATTTGCGGTTAGGTCCGCACATTTGCGGTTAGGTCCACACATTTTCGGGTAGGTCCGCACATTTGCGGTTAGGTCCGCACATTTCCGGTTAGGTCCGCACATTTGCGGTGAGGTCCGCACATTTGCAGTTAGGTCCGCAGATTTGCGGTTAGGTCCGCACATTTGTGATTAGGTCCGCACATTTGCGGTTAGGTCTGCACATTTGGGGTTTGGTCTGCATTTTTGCGGTTATTTCGGCACATTTGCGGTTAGGTCCGCACATTTGCGGTTACGTCCCACACATTTGCGGTGAGGTCCGCACATTTGCGGTTAGGTCTGCATATATGCGGTTATTTCGGCAGATTTGCGGTTAGGTCCGCACATTTGCGATTAGGTCCACACATTTGCTGTTAGGTCCGCACATTTGCGGTTAGGTCCGCACATTTGGCGGTTAGGTCCGCACATTTGCGGTTAGGTCCGCACATTTGCGGTGAGGTCCGCACATTTGCGGTTAGGTCTGCATATATGCGGTTATTTCGGCAGATTTGCGGTTAGGTCCGCACATTTGCGATTAGGTCCACACATTTGCTGTTAGGTCCGCACATTTGCGGTTAGGTCCGCACATTTGCGGTTAGGTCCGCACATTTGCGGTTAGGTCCGCACATTTTCGGGTAGGTCCGCACATTTGCGGTTAGGTCCGCACATTTGCGGTTAGGTCCACACATTTGCGGTTAGGTCCGCACATTTTCGGGTAGGTCCGCACATTTGCGGTTAGGTCCGCACATTTGCGGTTAGGTCCACACATTTGCGGTTAGGTCCGCACATTTGCGGTTAGGACCGCACATTTGCGGTTTGGTCCGCATATTTGCGGATAGGTCCGCACATTTTTGGGTAGGTCCGCACATTTGCGGTTAGGTCCGCACATTTGCGGTTAGGTCCACACATTTGCGGTGAGGTCCGCACATTTTCGGGAAGGTCCGCACATTTGCGGTTAGGTCCGCACATTTTCGGGTAGGTCCGCACATTTGCGGTTAGGTCCGCACATTTGCGGTTAGGTCCACACATTTGCGGTTAGGTCCGCACATTTGCGGTTAGGACCGCACATTTGCGGTTAGGTCCGCACATTTGCGGTTAGGTCCACACATTTGCGGTGAGGTCCGCACATTTGCGGTTAGGTCTGCATATATGCGGTTATTTCGGCAGATTTGCGGTTAGGTCCGCACATTTGCGATTAGGTCCACACATTTGCTGTTAGGTCCGCACATTTGCGGTTAGGTCCGCATATTTGCGGTTAGGTCCGCACATTTGCGGTTAGGTCCGCACATTTTCGGGTAGGTCCGAACATTTGCGGTTAGGTCCGCACATTTGCGGTTAGGTCCACACATTTGCGGTTAGGTCCGCACATTTGCGGTTAGGACCGCACATTTGCGGTTAGGTCCGCATATTTGCGGATAGGTCCGCACATTTTCGGGTAGGTCCGCACATTTGCGGTTAGGTCCGCACATTTGCGGTTAGGTCCGCACATTTTCGGGTAGGTCCGCACATTTGCGGTTAGGTCCGCACATTTGCGGTTAGGTCCGCACATTTGCGGTTAGGTCCACACATTTGCGGTGAGGTCCGCACATTTGCGGTTAGGTCCGCACATTTGCGGTTAGGTCCGCACATTTGAGGTTAGGTCCGCACATTTTCGGGTAGGTCCGCACATTTGCGGTTAGGTCCGCACATTTGCGGTTAGGTCCACACATTTGCGGTGAGGTCCGCACATTTTCGGGTAGGTCCGCACATTTGCGGTTAGGTCCGCACATTTGCGGTTAGGTCCGCACATTTGCGGTTAGGTCCACACATTTTCGGGTAGGTCCGCACATTTGCGGTTAGGTCCGCACATTTCCGGTTAGGTCCGCACATTTGCGGTGAGGTCCGCACATTTGCAGTTAGGTCCGCAGATTTGCGGTTAGGTCCGCACATTTGTGATTAGGTCCGCACATTTGCGGTTAGGTCTGCACATTTGGGGTTAGGTCTGCATTTTTGCGGTTATTTCGGCACATTTGCGGTTAGGTCCGCACATTTGCGGTTACGTCCACACATTTGCGGTGAGGTCCGCACATTTGCGGTTAGGTCTGCATATATGCGGTTATTTCGGCAGATTTGCGGTTAGGTCCGCACATTTGCGATTAGGTCCACACATTTGCTGTTAGGTCCGCCCATTTGCGGTTAGGTCCGCACATTTGCGGTTAGGTCCGCACATTTGCGGTGAGGTCCGCACATTTGCGGTTAGGTCTGCATATATGCGGTTATTTCGGCAGATTTGCGGTTAGGTCCGCACATTTGCGATTAGGTCCACACATTTGCTGTTAGGTCCGCACATTTGCGGTTAGGTCCGCACATTTGCGGTTAGGTCCGCACATTTGCGGTTAGGTCCGCACATTTTCGGGTAGGTCCGCACATTTGCGGTTAGGTCCGCACATTTGCGGTTAGGTCCGCACATTTGCGGTTAGGTCCGCACATTTGCGGTTAGGTCTGCATATATGCGGTTATTTCGGCAGATTTGCGGTTAGGTCCGCACATTTGCGATTAGGTCCACACATTTGCTGTTAGGTCCGCACATTTGCGGTTAGGTCCGCACATTTGCGGTTAGGTCCGCACATTTTCGGGTAGGTCCGCACATTTGCGGTTAGGTCCGCACATTTGCGGTTAGGTCCACACATTTGCGGTTAGGTCCGCACATTTTCGGGTAGGTCCGCACATTTGCGGTTAGGTCCGCACATTTGCGGTTAGGTCCACACATTTGCGGTTAGGTCCGCACATTTGCGGTTAGGACCGCACATTTGCGGTTTGGTCCGCATATTTGCGGATAGGTCCGCACATTTGCGGTTAGGTCCGCACATTTGCGGTTAGGTCCACACATTTGCGGTGAGGTCCGCACATTTTCGGGTAGGTCCGCACATTTGCGGTTAGGTCCGCACATTTGCGGTTAGGTCCACACATTTGCGGTGAGGTCCGCACATTTGCGGTTATGTCCGCACATTTGCGGTTAGGTCCGCACATTTGCGGTTAGGTCCGCAGATTTGCCGTTAGGTCCGCACATTTGTGATTTGGTCCGCACATTTGCGGTTAGGTCTGCACATTTGGGGTTAGGTCTGCATTTTTGCGGTTATTTCGGCACATTTGCGGTTAGGTCCGCACATTTGCGGTTACGTCCACACATTTGCGGTGAGGTCCGCACATTTGCGGTTAGGTCTGCATATATGCGGTTATTTCGGCAGATTTGCGGTTAGGTCCGCACATTTGCGATTAGGTCCACACATTTGCTGTTAGGTCCGCACATTTGCGGTTAGGTCCGCACATTTGCGGTTAGGTCCGCACATTTGCGGTTAGGTCCGCACATTTTCGGGTAGGTCCGCACATTTGCGGTTAGGTCCGCACATTTGCGGTTAGGTCCACACATTTGCGGTTAGGTCCGCACATTTGCGGTTAGGACCGCACATTTGCGGTTAGGTCCGCACATTTGCGGTTAGGTCCACACATTTGCGGTGAGGTCCGCACATTTGCGGTTAGGTCTGCATATATGCGGTTATTTCGGCAGATTTGCGGTTAGGTCCGCACATTTGCGATTAGGTCCACACATTTGCTGTTAGGTCCGCACATTTGCGGTTAGGTCCGCACATTTGCGGTTAGGTCCGCACATTTTCGGGTAGGTCCGCACATTTGCGGTTAGGTCCGCACATTTGCGGTTAGGTCCACACATTTGCGGTTAGGTCCGCACATTTGCGGTTAGGTCCACACATTTGCGGTTAGGTCCGCACATTTGCGGTTAGGTCCGCACATTTGCGGTTAGGTCCGCACATTTTCGGGTAGGTCCGCACATTTGCGGTTAGGTCCGCACATTTGCGGTTAGGTCTGCACATTTGCGGTTAAGTCCGCACATTTGCGGTTACGTCCGCACATTTGCGGTTAGGTCCGCACATTTGCGGTTAGGTCCGCACATTTGCGGTTAGGACCGCACATTTGCGGTTAGGTCCGCACATTTGCGGTTAGGTCCGCATATTTGCGGATAGGTCCGCACATTTTCGGGTAGGTCCGCACATTTGCGGTTAGGTCCGCACATTTGCGGTTAGGTCCACACATTTGCGGTGAGGTCCGCACATTTTCGGGTAGGTCCGCACATTTGCGGTTAGGTCCGCACATTTGCGGTTAGGTCCACACATTTGCGGTGAGGTCCGCACATTTGCGGTTAGGTCCGCACATTTGCGGTTAGGTCCGCACATTTGCGGTTAGGTCCGCACATTTTCGGGTAGGTCCGCACATTTGCGGTTAGGTCCGCACATTTCCGGTTAGGTCCGCACATTTGCGGTTAGGTCCGCACATTTGCGGTTAGGTCCACACATTTGCGGTGAGGTCCGCACATTTGCGGTTAGGTCCGCACATTTGCGGTTAGGTCCGCACATTTGCGGTTAGGTCCGCACATTTTCGGGTAGGTCCGCACATTTGCGGTTAGGTCCGCACATTTCCGGTTAGGTCCGCACATTTGCGGTGAGGTCCGCACATTTGCGGTTAGGTCCGCAGATTTGCCGTTAGGTCCGCACATTTGCGGTTAGGTCCGCACATTTGCGGTTAGGTCCGCACATTTTCGGGTAGGTCCGCACATTTGCGGTTAGGTCCGCACATTTGCGGTTAGGTCGACACATTTGCGGTTAGGTCCGCACATTTGCGGTTAGGTCCGCACATTTGCGGTTAGGACCGCACATTTGCGGTTAGGTCTGCATATATGCGGTTATTTCGGCAGATTTGCGGTTATTTCCGCACATTTGCGATTAGGTCCACACATTTGCTGTTAGGTCCGCACATTTGCGGTTAGGTCCGCACATTTGCGGTTAGGTCCGCACATTTGCGGTTAGGTCCGCAGATTTTCGGGTAGGTCCGCACATTTGCGGTTAGGTCCGCACATTTGCGGTTAGGTCCACACATTTGCGGTTAGGTCCGCACATTTGCGGTTAGGACCGCACATTTGCGGTTAGGTCCGCACATTTGCGGTTAGGTCCACACATTTGCGGTGAGGTCCGCACATTTGCGGTTAGGTCTGCACATTTGCGGTTAGGTCCACACATTTGCGGTTAGGTCCGCACATTTGCGGTTAGGTCCGCACATTTGCGGTTAGGTCTGCATATATGCGGTTATTTCGGCAGATTTGCGGTTAGGTCCGCACATTTGCGATTAGGTCCACACATTTGCTGTTAGGTCCGCACATTTGCGGTTAGGTCCGCACATTTGCGGTTAGGTCCGCACATTTGCGGTTAGGTCCGCACATTTGCGGTTATTTCGGCAGATTTGCGGTTAGGTCCGCACATTTGCGATTAGGTCCACACATTTGCTGTTAGGTCCGCACATTTGCGGTTAGGTCCGCACATTTGCGGTTAGGTCCGCACATTTGCGGTTAGGTCCGCACATTTTCGGGTAGGTCCGCACATTTGCGGTTAGGTCCGCACATTTGCGGTTAGGTCCACACATTTGCGGTTAGGTCCGCACATTTGCGGTTAGGTCCGCACATTTGCGGTTAGGTCCGCATATTTGCGGATAGGTCCGCACATTTTCGGGTAGGTCCGCACATTTGCGGTTAGGTCCGCACATTTGCGGTTAGGTCCACACATTTGCGGTTAGGTCCGCACATTTGCGGTTAGGTCAACACATTCGCGGTGAGGTCCACACATTTGCGGTTAGGTCCGCACATTTGCGGTTAGGTCCGCACATTTGCGGTTAGGTCCACACATTTGCGGTTAGGTCCGCACATTTGCGGTTAGGTCCGCACATTTGCGGTTAGGTCCGCACATTTTCGGGTAGGTCCGCACATTTGCGGTTAGGTCCGCACATTTTCGGGTAGGTCCGCACATTTGCGGTTAGGTCCGCACATTTGCGGTTAGGTCTGCACATTTGCGGTTAGGTCCGCACATTTGCGGTTACGTCCGCACATTTGCGGTTAGGTCCGCACATTTGCGGTTAGGTCCGCACATTTGCGGTTAGGTCCGCACATTTTCGGGTAGGTCCGCACATTTGCGGTTAGGTCCGCACATTTGCGGTTAGGTCCACACATTTGCGGTTAGGTCCGCACATTTGCGGTTAGGACCGCACATTTGCGGTTAGGTCCGCACATTTGCGGTTAGGTCCGCATATTTGCGGATAGGTCCGCACATTTTCGGGTAGGTCCGCACATTTGCGGTTAGGTCCGCACATTTGCGGTTAGGTCCACACATTTGCGGTTAGGTCCGCACATTTGCGGTTAGGTCAACACATTCGCGGTGAGGTCCACACATTTGCGGTTAGGTCCGCACATTTGCGGTTAGGTCCGCACATTTGCGGTTAGGTCCACACATTTGCGGTTAGGTCCGCACATTTGCGGTTAGGTCCGCACATTTGCGGTTAGGTCCGCACATTTTCGGGTAGGTCCGCACATTTGCGGTTAGGTCCGCACATTTGCGGTTAGGTCCACACATTTGCGGTTAGGTCCGCACATTTGCGGTTAGGACCGCACATTTGCGGTTAGGTCCGCACATTTGCGGTTAGGTCCGCATATTTGCGGATAGGTTCGCACATTTTCGGGTAGGTCCGCACATTTGCGGTTAGGTCCGCACATTTGCGGTTAGGTCCACACATTTGCGGTTAGGTCCGCACATTTGCGGTTAGGTCAACACATTCGCGGTGAGGTCCACACATTTGCGGTTAGGTCCGCACATTTGCGGTTAGGTCCGCACATTTGCGGTTAGGTCCACACATTTGCGGTTAGGTCCGCACATTTGCGGTTAGGTCCGCACATTTGCGGTTAGGTCTGCATATATGCGGTTATTTCGGCAGATTTGCGGTTAGGTCCGCATATTTGCGGATAGGTCCGCACATTTTCGGGTAGGTCCGCACATTTGCGGTTAGGTCCGCACATTTGCGGTTAGGTCCACACATTTGCGGTGAGGTCCGCACATTTTCGGGTAGGTCCGCACATTTGCGGTTAGGTCCGCACATTTGCGGTTAGGTCCGCACATTTGCGGTTAGGTCCACACATTTGCGGTGAGGTCCGCACATTTGCGGTTAGGTCCGCACATTTGCGGTTAGGTCCGCACATTTGCGGTTAGGTCCGCACATTTTCGGGTAGGTCCGCACATTTTCGGGTAGGTCCGCACATTTGCGGTTAGGTCCGCACATTTCCGGTTAGGTCCGCACATTTGCGGTGAGGTCCGCACATTTGCGGTTAGGTCCGCAGATTTGCGGTTAGGTCCGCACATTTGTGATTAGGTCCGCACATTTGCGGTTAGGTCTGCACATTTGGGGTTAGGTCTGCATTTTTGCGGTTATTTCGGCACATTTGCGGTTAGGTCCGCACATTTGCGGTTACGTCCATACATTTGCGGTGAGGTCCGCACATTTGCGGTTAGGTCTGCATATATGCGGTTATTTCGGCAGATTTGCGGTTAGGTCCGCACATTTGCGATTAGGTCCACACATTTGCTGTTAGGTCCGCACATTTGCGGTTAGGTCCGCACATTTGCGGTTAGGTCCGCACATTTGCGGTTAGGTCCGCACATTTTCGGGTAGGTCCGCACATTTGCGGTTAGGTCCGCACATTTGCGGTTAGGTCCACACATTTGCGGTTAGGTCCGCACATTTTCGGATAGGTCCGCACATTTGCGGTTAGGTCCGCACATTTGCGGTTAGGTCTACACATTTGCGGTTAGGTCCGCACATTTGCGGTTAGGACCGCACATTTGCGGTTAGGTCCGCATATTTGCGGATAGGTCCGCACATTTTCGGGTAGGTCCGCACATTTGCGGTTAGGTCCGCACATTTGCGGTTAGGTCCACACATTTGCGGTGAGGTCCGCACATTTTCGGGTAGGTCCGCACATTTGCGGTTAGGTCCGCACATTTCCGGTTAGGTCCGCACATTTGCGGTGAGGTCCGCACATTTGCGGTTAGGTCCGCACATTTGCGGTTAGGTCCGCACATTTGCGGTTAGGTCCGCACATTTTCGGGTAGGTCCGCACATTTGCGGTTAGGTCCGCACATTTGCGGTTAGGTCCACACATTTGCGGTTAGGTCCGCACATTTGCGGTTAGGACCGCACATTTGCGGTTAGGTCCGCACATTTGCGGTTAGGTCCGCATATTTGCGGATAGGTCCGCACATTTTCGGGTAGGTCCGCACATTTGCGGTTAGGTCCGCACATTTGCGGTTAGGTCCACACATTTGCGGTTAGGTCCGCACATTTGCGGTTAGGTCCACACATTTGCGGTTAGGTCCGCACATTTTCGGATAGGTCCGCACATTTGCGGTTAGGTCCGCACATTTGCGGTTAGGTCTACACATTTGCGGTTAGGTCCGCACATTTGCGGTTAGGACCGCACATTTGCGGTTAGGTCCGCATATTTGCGGATAGGTCCGCACATTTTCGGGTAGGTCCGCACATTTGCGGTTAGGTCCGCACATTTGCGGTTAGGTCCACACATTTGCGGTGAGGTCCGCACATTTTCGGGTAGGTCCGCACATTTGCGGTTAGGTCCGCACATTTCCGGTTAGGTCCGCACATTTGCGGTGAGGTCCGCACATTTGCGGTTAGGTCCGCAGATTTGCGGTTAGGTCCGCACATTTGTGATTAGGTCCGCACATTTGCGGTTAGGTCTGCACATTTGGGGTTAGGTCTGCATTTTTGCGGTTATTTCGGCACATTTGCGGTTAGGTCCGCACATTTGCGGTTACGTCCACACATTTGCGGTGAGGTCCGCACATTTGCGGTTAGGTCTGCATATATGCGGTTATTTCGGCAGATTTGCGGTTAGGTCCGCACATTTGCGATTAGGTCCACACATTTGCTGTTAGGTCCGCACATTTGCGGTTAGGTCCGCACATTTGCGGTTAGGTCCGCACATTTGCGGTTAGGTCCGCACATTTTCGGGTAGGTCCGCACATTTGCGGTTAGGTCCGCACATTTGCGGTTAGGTCCACACATTTGCGGTTAGGTCCGCACATTTGCGGTTAGGACCGCACATTTGCGGTTAGGTCCGCACATTTGCGGTTAGGTCCACACATTTGCGGTGAGGTCCGCACATTTGCGGTTAGGTCTGCATATATGCGGTTATTTCGGCAGATTTGCGGTTAGGTCCGCACATTTGCGATTAGGTCCACACATTTGCTGTTAGGTCCGCACATTTGCGGTTAGGTCCGCACATTTGCGGTTAGGTCCGCACATTTTCGGGTAGGTCCGCACATTTGCGGTTAGGTCCGCACATTTGCGGTTAGGTCCACACATTTGCGGTTATGTCCGCACATTTGCGGTTAGGTCCACACATTTGCGGTTAGGTCCGCACATTTGCGGTTAGGTCCGCACATTTGCGGTTAGGTCCGCACATTTTCGGGTAGGTCCGCACATTTGCGGTTAGGTCCGCACATTTGCGGTTAGGTCTGCACATTTGCGGTTAGGTCCGCACATTTGCGGTTACGTCCGCACATTTGCGGTTAGGTCCGCACATTTGCGGTTAGGTCCACACATTTGCGGTTAGGTCCGCACATTTGCGGTTAGGTCCACACATTTGCGGTTAGGTCCGCACATTTTCGGGTAGGTCCGCACATTTGCGGTTAGGTCCGCACATTTGCGGTTGGGTCCACACATTTGCGGTTAGGTCCGCACATTTGCGGTTAGGTCCGCATATTTGCGGATAGGTCCGCACATTTTCGGGTAGGTCCGCACATTTGCGGTTAGGTCCGCACATTTGCGGTTAGGTCGACACATTTGCGTTGAGGTCCGCACATTTTCGGGTAGGTCCGCACATTTGCGGTTAGGTCCGCACATTTGCGGTTAGGTCCGCACATTTGCGGTTAGGTCCACACATTTGCGGTGAGGTCCGCACATTTGCGGTTAGGTCCGCACATTTGCGGTTAGGTCCGCACATTTGCGGTTAGGTCCGCACATTTTCGGGTAGGTCCGCACATTTGCGGTTAGGTCCGCACATTTCCGGTTAGGTCCGCACATTTGCGGTGAGGTCCGCACATTTGCGGTTAGGTCCGCAGATTTGCGGTTAGGTCCGCACATTTGTGATTAGGTCCGCACATTTGCGGTTAGGTCTGCACATTTGGGGTTAGGTCTGCATTTTTGCGGTTATTTCGGCACATTTGCGGTTACGTCCACACATTTGCGGTGAGGTCCGCACATTTGCGGTTAGGTCTGCATATATGCGGTTATTTCGGCAGATTTGCGGTTAGGTCCGCACATTTGCGATTAGGTCCACACATTTGCTGTTAGGTCCGCACATTTGCGGTTAGGTCCGCACATTTGCGGTGAGGTCCGCACATTTGCGGTTAGGTCTGCATATATGCGGTTATTTCGGCAGATTTGCGGTTAGGTCCGCACATTTGCGATTAGGTCCACACATTTGCTGTTAGGTCCGCACATTTGCGGTTAGGTCCGCACATTTGCGGTTAGGTCCGCACATTTGCGGTTAGGTCCGCACATTTGCGGTTAGGTCCGCACATTTTCGGGTAGGTCCGCACATTTGCGGTTAGGTCCGCACATTTGCGGTTAGGTCCACACATTTGCGGTTAGGTCCGCACATTTGCGGTTAGGACCGCACATTTGCGGTTAGGTCTGCACATTTGGGGTTAGGTCTGCATTTTTGCGGTTATTTCGGCACATTTGCGGTTAGGTCCGCACATTTGCGGTTACGTCCACACATTTGCGGTGAGGTCCGCACATTTGCGGTTAGGTCTGCATATATGCGGTTATTTCGGCAGATTTGCGGTTAGGTCCGCACATTTGCGATTAGGTCCACACATTTGCTGTTAGGTCCGCACATTTGCGGTTAGGTCCGCACATTTGCGGTTAGGTCCACACATTTGCGGTTAGGTCCGCAGATTTGCCGTTAGGTCCGCACATTTGTGATTTGGTCCGCACATTTGCGGTTAGGTCTGCACATTTGGGGTTAGGTCTGCATTTTTGCGGTTATTTCGGCACATTTGCGGTTAGGTCCGCACATTTGCGGTTACGTCCACACATTTGCGGTGAGGTCCGCACATTTGCGGTTAGGTCTGCATATATGCGGTTATTTCGGCAGATTTGCGGTTAGGTCCGCACATTTGCGATTAGGTCCACACATTTGCTGTTAGGTCCGCACATTTGCGGTTAGGTCCGCACATTTGCGGTTAGGTCCGCACATTTGCGGTTAGGTCCGCACATTTGCGGTTAGGTCCGCACATTTTCGGGTAGGTCCGCACATTTGCGGTTAGGTCCGCACATTTGCGGTTAGGTCCACACATTTGCGGTTAGGTCCGCACATTTGCGGTTAGGACCGCACATTTGCGGTTAGGTCCGCACATTTGCGGTTAGGTCCGCACATTTGCGGTTAGGTCCGCACATTTGCGGTGAGGTCCGCACATTTGCGGTTAGGTCTGCATATATGCGGTTATTTCGGCAGATTTGCGGTTAGGTCCGCACATTTGCGATTAGGTCCACACATTTGCTGTTAGGTCCGCACATTTGCGGTTAGGTCCGCACATTTGCGGTTAGGTCCGCACATTTGCGGTTAGGTCCGCACATTTGCGGTTAGGTCCGCACATTTTCGGGTAGGTCCGCACATTTGCGGTTAGGTCCGCACATTTGCGGTTAGGTCCACACATTTGCGGTTAGGTCCGCACATTTTCGGGTAGGTCCGCACATTTGCGGTTAGGTCCACACATTTGCGGTTAGGTCCGCACATTTGGGGTTAGGTCTGCATTTTTGCGGTTATTTCGGCACATTTGCGGTTAGGTCCGCACATTTGCGGTTACGTCCACACATTTGCGGTGAGGTCCGCACATTTGCGGTTAGGTCTGCATATATGCGGTTATTTCGGCAGATTTGCGGTTAGGTCCGCACATTTGCGATTAGGTCCACACATTTGCTGTTAGGTCCGCACATTTGCGGTTAGGTCCGCACATTTGCGGTTACGTCCGCACATTTGCGGTTAGGTCCGCACATTTTCGGGTAGGTCCGCACATTTGCGGTTAGGTCCGCACATTTGCGGTTAGGTCCACACATTTGCGGTTAGGTCCGCACATTTGCGGTTAGGACCGCACATTTGCGGTTAGGTCCGCACATTTGCGGTTAGGTCCACACATTTGCGGTGAGGTCCGCACATTTGCGGTTAGGTCTGCATATATGCGGTTATTTCGGCAGATTTGCGGTTAGGTCCGCACATTTGCGATTAGGTCCACACATTTGCTGTTAGGTCCGCACATTTGCGGTTAGGTCCGCACATTTGCGGTTAGGTCCGCACATTTTCGGGTAGGTCCGCACATTTGCGGTTAGGTCCGCACATTTGCGGTTAGGTCCACACATTTGCGGTTAGGTCCGCACATTTGCGGTTAGGTCCACACATTTGCGGTTAGGTCCGCAGATTTGCCGTTAGGTCCGCACATTTGTGATTTGGTCCGCACATTTGCGGTTAGGTCTGCACATTTGGGGTTAGGTCTGCATTTTTGCGGTTATTTCGGCACATTTGCGGTTAGGTCCGCACATTTGCGGTTACGTCCACACATTTGCGGTGAGGTCCGCACATTTGCGGTTAGGTCTGCATATATGCGGTTATTTCGGCAGATTTGCGGTTAGGTCCGCACATTTGCGATTAGGTCCACACATTTGCTGTTAGGTCCGCACATTTGCGGTTAGGTCCGCACATTTGCGGTTAGGTCCGCACATTTGCGGTTAGGTCCGCACATTTGCGGTTAGGTCCGCACATTTTCGGGTAGGTCCGCACATTTGCGGTTAGGTCCGCACATTTGCGGTTAGGTCCACACATTTGCGGTTAGGTCCGCACATTTGCGGTTAGGACCGCACATTTGCGGTTAGGTCCGCACATTTGCGGTTAGGTCCGCACATTTGCGGTTAGGTCCGCACATTTGCGGTGAGGTCCGCACATTTGCGGTTAGGTCTGCATATATGCGGTTATTTCGGCAGATTTGCGGTTAGGTCCGCACATTTGCGATTAGGTCCACACATTTGCTGTTAGGTCCGCACATTTGCGGTTAGGTCCGCACATTTGCGGTTAGGTCCGCACATTTGCGGTTAGGTCCGCACATTTTCGGGTAGGTCCGCACATTTGCGGTTAGGTCCGCACATTTGCGGTTAGGTCCACACATTTGCGGTTAGGTCCGCACATTTTCGGGTAGGTCCGCACATTTGCGGTTAGGTCCACACATTTGCGGTTAGGTCCGCACATTTGCGGTTAGGACCGCACATTTGCGGTTAGGTCCGCATATTTGCGGATAGGTCCGCACATTTTCGGGTAGGTCCGCACATTTGCGGTTAGGTCCGCACATTTGCGGTTAGGTCCACACATTTGCGGTGAGGTCCGCACATTTTCGGGTAGGTCCGCACATTTGCGGTTAGGTCCGCACATTTGCGGTTAGGTCCACACATTTGCGGTGAGGTCCGTACATTTGCGGTTAGGTCCGCACATTTGCGGTTAGGTCCGCACATTTTCGGGTAGGTCCGCACATTTGCGGTTAGGTCCGCACATTTCCGGTTAGGTCCGCACATTTGCGGTGAGGTCCGCACATTTGCGGTTAGGTCCGCAGATTTGCGGTTAGGTCCGCACATTTGTGATTAGGTCCGCACATTTGCGGTTAGGTCTGCACATTTGGGGTTAGGTCTGCATTTTTGCGGTTATTTCGGCACATTTGCGGTTAGGTCCGCACATTTGCGGTTACGTCCACACATTTGCGGTGAGGTCCGCACATTTGCGGTTAGGTCTGCATATATGCGGTTATTTCGGCAGATTTGCGGTTAGGTCCGCACATTTGCGATTAGGTCCACACATTTGCTGTTAGGTCCGCACATTTGCGGTTAGGTCCGCACATTTGCGGTTACGTCCGCACATTTGCGGTTAGGTCCGCACATTTTCGGGTAGGTCCGCACATTTGCGGTTAGGTCCGCACATTTGCGGTTAGGTCCACACATTTGCGGTTAGGTCCGCACATTTGCGGTTAGGACCGCACATTTGCGGTTAGGTCCGCACATTTGCGGTTAGGTCCACACATTTGCGGTGAGGTCCGCACATTTGCGGTTAGGTCTGCATATATGCGGTTATTTCGGCAGATTTGCGGTTAGGTCCGCACATTTGCGATTAGGTCCACACATTTGCTGTTAGGTCCGCACATTTGCGGTTAGGTCCGCACATTTGCGGTTAGGTCCGCACATTTTCGGGTAGGTCCGCACATTTGCGGTTAGGTCCGCACATTTGCGGTTAGGTCCACACATTTGCGGTTAGGTCCGCACATTTGCGGTTAGGTCCACACATTTGCGGTTAGGTCCGCAGATTTGCCGTTAGGTCCGCACATTTGTGATTTGGTCCGCACATTTGCGGTTAGGTCTGCACATTTGGGGTTAGGTCTGCATTTTTGCGGTTATTTCGGCACATTTGCGGTTAGGTCCGCACATTTGCGGTTAGGTCCACACATTTGCGGTGAGGTCCGCACATTTGCGGTTAGGTCTGCATATATGCGGTTATTTCGGCAGATTTGCGGTTAGGTCCGCACATTTGCGATTAGGTCCACACATTTGCTGTTAGGTCCGCACATTTGCGGTTAGGTCCGCACATTTGCGGTTAGGTCCGCACATTTGCGGTTAGGTCCGCACATTTGCGGTTAGGTCCGCACATTTTCGGGTAGGTCCGCACATTTGCGGTTAGGTCCGCACATTTGCGGTTAGGTCCACACATTTGCGGTTAGGTCCGCACATTTGCGGTTAGGACCGCACATTTGCGGTTAGGTCCGCACATTTGCGGTTAGGTCCGCACATTTGCGGTTAGGTCCGCACATTTGCGGTTAGGTCCGCACATTTGCGGTTAGGTCCGCATATTTGCGGATAGGTCCGCACATTTTCGGGTAGGTCCGCACATTTGCGGTTAGGTCCGCACATTTGCGGTTAGGTCCACACATTTGCGGTGAGGTCCGCACATTTGCGGTTAGGTCCGCACATTTGCGGTTAGGTCCGCACATTTGCGGTTAGGTCCGCACATTTTCGGGTAGGTCCGCATATTTGCGGTTAGGTCCGCACATTTGCGGTTAGGTCCACACATTTGCGGTTAGGTCCGCACATTTTCGGGTAGGTCCGCACATTTGCGGTTAGGTCCGCACATTTGCGGTTAGGTCCACACATTTGCGGTTAGGTCCGCACATTTGCGGTTAGGACCGCACATTTGCGGTTAGGTCCGCATATTTGCGGATAGGTCCGCACATTTTCGGGTAGGTCCGCACATTTGCGGTTAGGTCCGCACATTTGCGGTTAGGTCCACACATTTGCGGTGAGGTCCGCACATTTTCGGGTAGGTCCGCACATTTGCGGTTAGGTCCGCACATTTGCGGTTAGGTCCGCAGATTTGCGGTTAGGTCCGCACATTTGTGATTAGGTCCGCGCATTTGCGGTTAGGTCTGCACAGTTGGGGTTAGGTCTGCATTTTTGCGGTTATTTCGGCACATTTGCGGTTAGGTCCGCACATTTGCGGTTACGTCCACACATTTGCGGTGAGGTCCGCACATTTGCGGTTAGGTCTGCATATATGCGGTTATTTCGGCAGATTTGCGGTTAGGTCCGCACATTTGCGATTAGGTCCACACATTTGCTGTTAGGTCCGCACATTTGCGGTTAGGTCCGCACATTTGCGGTTAGGTCCGCACATTTGCGGTTAGGGCCGCACATTTGCGGTTAGGTCCGCACATTTTCGGGTAGGTCCGCACATTTGCGGTTAGGTCCGCACATTTGCGGTTAGGTCCGCACATTTGCGGTTAGGTCCGCACATTTTCGGGTAGGTCCGCACATTTGCGGTTAGGTCCGCACATTTGCGGTTAGGTCCACACATTTGCGGTTAGGTCCGCACATTTGCGGTTAGGACCGCACATTTGCGGTTAGGTCCGCACATTTGCGGTTAGGTCCACACATTTGCGGTGAGGTCCGCACATTTGCGGTTAGGTCTGCATATATGCGGTTATTTCGGCAGATTTGCGGTTAGGTCCGCACATTTGCGATTAGGTCCACACATTTGCTGTTAGGTCCGCACATTTGCGGTTAGGTCCGCACATTTGCGGTTAGGTCCGCACATTTTCGGGTAGGTCCGCACATTTGCGGTTAGGTCCGCACATTTGCGGTTAGGTCCACACATTTGCGGTTATGTCCGCACATTTGCGGTTAGGTCCACACATTTGCGGTTAGGTCCGCACATTTGCGGTTAGGTCCGCACATTTGCGGTTAGGTCCGCACATTTTCGGGTAGGTCCGCACATTTGCGGTTAGGTCCGCACATTTGCGGTTAGGTCTGCACATTTGCGGTTAGGTCCGCACATTTGCGGTTACGTCCGCACATTTGCGGTTAGGTCCGCACATTTGCGGTTAGGTCCACACATTTGCGGTTAGGTCCGCACATTTGCGGTTAGGTCCACACATTTGCGGTTAGGTCCGCACATTTTCGGGTAGGTCCGCACATTTGCGGTTAGGTCCGCACATTTGCGGTTGGGTCCACACATTTGCGGTTAGGTCCGCACATTTGCGGTTAGGACCGCACATTTGCGGTTAGGTCCGCATATTTGCGGATAGGTCCGCACATTTTCGGGTAGGTCCGCACATTTGCGGTTAGGTCCGCACATTTGCGGTTAGGTCGACACATTTGCGTTGAGGTCCGCACATTTTCGGGTAGGTCCGCACATTTGCGGTTAGGTCCGCACATTTGCGGTTAGGTCCGCATATTTGCGGTTAGGTCCACACATTTGCGGTGAGGTCCGCACATTTGCGGTTAGGTCCGCACATTTGCGGTTAGGTCCGCACATTTGCGGTTAGGTCCGCACATTTTCGGGTAGGTCCGCACATTTTCGGGTAGGTCCGCACATTTGCGGTTAGGTCCGCACATTTGCGGTTAGGTCGACACATTTGCGTTGAGGTCCGCACATTTTCGGGTAGGTCCGCACATTTGCGGTTAGGTCCGCACATTTGCGGTTAGGTCCGCACATTTGCGGTTAGGTCCACACATTTGCGGTGAGGTCCGCACATTTGCGGTTAGGTCCGCACATTTGCGGTTAGGTCCGCACATTTGCGGTTAGGTCCGCACATTTTCGGGTAGGTCCGCACATTTGCGGTTAGGTCCGCACATTTCCGGTTAGGTCCGCACATTTGCGGTGAGGTCCGCACATTTGCGGTTAGGTCCGCAGATTTGCGGTTAGGTCCGCACATTTGTGATTAGGTCCGCACATTTGCGGTTAGGTCTGCACATTTGGGGTTAGGTCTGCATTTTTGCGGTTATTTCGGCACATTTGCGGTTACGTCCACACATTTGCGGTGAGGTCCGCACATTTGCGGTTAGGTCTGCATATATGCGGTTATTTCGGCAGATTTGCGGTTAGGTCCGCACATTTGCGATTAGGTCCACACATTTGCTGTTAGGTCCGCACATTTGCGGTTAGGTCCGCACATTTGCGGTTAGGTCCGCACATTTGCGGTTAGGTCCGCACATTTTCGGGTAGGTCCGCACATTTGCGGTTAGGTCCGCACATTTGCGGTTAGGTCCACACATTTGCGGTTAGGTCCGCACATTTTCGGGTAGGTCCGCACATTTGCGGTTAGGTCCACACATTTGCGGTTAGGTCCGCACATTTGCGGTTAGGACCGCACATTTGCGGTTAGGTCCGCATATTTGCGGATAGGTCCGCACATTTTCGGGTAGGTCCGCACATTTGCGGTTAGGTCCGCACATTTGCGGTTAGGTCCACACATTTGCGGTGAGGTCCGCACATTTTCGGGTAGGTCCGCACATTTGCGGTTAGGTCCGCACATTTGCGGTTAGGTCCACACATTTGCGGTGAGGTCCGTACATTTGCGGTTAGGTCCGCACATTTGCGGTTAGGTCCGCACATTTTCGGGTAGGTCCGCACATTTGCGGTTAGGTCCGCACATTTCCGGTTAGGTCCGCACATTTGCGGTGAGGTCCGCACATTTGCGGTTAGGTCCGCAGATTTGCGGTTAGGTCCGCACATTTGTGATTAGGTCCGCACATTTGCTGTTAGGTCTGCACATTTGGGGTTAGGTCTGCATTTTTGCGGTTATTTCGGCACATTTGCGGTTAGGTCCGCACATTTGCGGTTACGTCCACACATTTGCGGTGAGGTCCGCACATTTGCGGTTAGGTCTGCATATATGCGGTTATTTCGGCAGATTTGCGGTTAGGTCCGCACATTTGCGATTAGGTCCACACATTTGCTGTTAGGTCCGCACATTTGCGGTTAGGTCCGCACATTTGCGGTTACGTCCGCACATTTGCGGTTAGGTCCGCACATTTTCGGGTAGGTCCGCACATTTGCGGTTAGGTCCGCACATTTGCGGTTAGGTCCACACATTTGCGGTTAGGTCCGCACATTTGCGGTTAGGACCGCACATTTGCGGTTAGGTCCGCACATTTGCGGTTAGGTCCACACATTTGCGGTGAGGTCCGCACATTTGCGGTTAGGTCTGCATATATGCGGTTATTTCGGCAGATTTGCGGTTAGGTCCGCACATTTGCGATTAGGTCCACACATTTGCTGTTAGGTCCGCACATTTGCGGTTAGGTCCGCACATTTGCGGTTAGGTCCGCACATTTTCGGGTAGGTCCGCACATTTGCGGTTAGGTCCGCACATTTGCGGTTAGGTCCACACATTTGCGGTTAGGTCCGCACATTTGCGGTTAGGTCCACACATTTGCGGTTAGGTCCGCAGATTTGCCGTTAGGTCCGCACATTTGTGATTTGGTCCGCACATTTGCGGTTAGGTCTGCACATTTGGGGTTAGGTCTGCATTTTTGCGGTTATTTCGGCACATTTGCGGTTAGGTCCGCACATTTGCGGTTACGTCCACACATTTGCGGTGAGGTCCGCACATTTGCGGTTAGGTCTGCATATATGCGGTTATTTCGGCAGATTTGCGGTTAGGTCCGCACATTTGCGATTAGGTCCACACATTTGCTGTTAGGTCCGCACATTTGCGGTTAGGTCCGCACATTTGCGGTTAGGTCCGCACATTTGCGGTTAGGTCCGCACATTTGCGGTTAGGTCCGCACATTTTCGGGTAGGTCCGCACATTTGCGGTTAGGTCCGCACATTTGCGGTTAGGTCCACACATTTGCGGTTAGGTCCGCACATTTGCGGTTAGGACCGCACATTTGCGGTTAGGTCCGCACATTTGCGGTTAGGTCCGCACATTTGCGGTTAGGTCCGCACATTTGCGGTTAGGTCCGCACATTTGCGGTTAGGTCCGCATATTTGCGGATAGGTCCGCACATTTTCGGGTAGGTCCGCACATTTGCGGCTAGGTCCGCACATTTGCGGTTAGGTCCACACATTTGCGGTGAGGTCCGCACATTTGCGGTTAGGTCCGCACATTTGCGGTTAGGTCCGCACATTTGCGGTTAGGTCCGCACATTTTCGGGTAGGTCCGCATATTTGCGGTTAGGTCCGCACATTTGCGGTTAGGTCCACACATTTGCGGTTAGGTCCGCACATTTTCGGGTAGGTCCGCACATTTGCGGTTAGGTCCGCACATTTGCGGTTAGGTCCACACATTTGCGGTTAGGTCCGCACATTTGCGGTTAGGACCGCACATTTGCGGTTAGGTCCGCATATTTGCGGATAGGTCCGCACATTTTCGGGTAGGTCCGCACATTTGCGGTTAGGTCCGCACATTTGCGGTTAGGTCCACACATTTGCGGTGAGGTCCGCACATTTTCGGGTAGGTCCGCACATTTGCGGTTAGGTCCGCACATTTGCGGTTAGGTCCACACATTTGCGGTGAGGTCCGTACATTTGCGGTTAGGTCCGCACATTTGCGGTTAGGTCCGCACATTTGCGGTTAGGTCCGCACATTTTCGGGTAGGTCCGCACATTTGCGGTTAGGTCCGCACATTTCCGGTTAGGTCCGCACATTTGCTGTTAGGTCCGCACATTTGCGGTTAGGTCCGCACATTTGCGGTTAGGTCCACACATTTGCGGTGAGGTCCGCACATTTGCGGTTAGGTCTGCATATATGCGGTTATTTCGGCAGATTTGCGGTTAGGTCCGCACATTTGCGATTAGGTCCACACATTTGCTTTTAGGTCCGCACATTTGCGGTTAGGTCCGCACATTTGCGGTTAGGTCCGCACATTTTCGGGTAGGTCCGCACATTTGCGGTTAGGTCCGCACATTTGCGGTTAGGTCCACACATTTGCGGTTAGGTCCGCACATTTGCGGTTAGGTCCACACATTTGCGGTTAGGTCCGCACATTTGCGGTTAGGTCCGCACATTTGCGGTTAGGTCCGCACATTTTCGGGTAGGTCCGCACATTTGCGGTTAGGTCCGCACATTTGCGGTTAGGTCTGCACATTTGCGGTTAGGTCCGCACATTTGCGGTTACGTCCGCACATTTGCGGTTAGGTCCGCACATTTGCGGTTAGGTCCACACATTTGCGGTTAGGTCCACACATTTGCGGTTAGGTCCACACATTTGCGGTTAGGTCCGCACATTTGCGGTTAGGTCCGCACATTTGCGGTTAGGTCCGCACATTTTCGGGTAGGTCCGCACATTTGCGGTTAGGTCCGCACATTTGCGGTTAGGTCTGCACATTTGCGGTTAGGTCCGCACATTTGCGGTTACGTCCGCACATTTGCGGTTAGGTACGCACATTTGCGGTTAGGGCCACACATTTGCGGTTAGGTCCGCACATTTGCGGTTAGGTCCGCACATTTGCGGTTAGGTCCACACATTTGCGGTGAGGTCCGCACATTTTCGGGTAGGTCCGCACATTTGCGGTTAGGTCCGCACATTTGCGGTTAGGTCCACACATTTGCGGTGAGGTCCGCACATTTGCGGTTAGGTCCGCACATTTGCGGTTAGGTCCGCACATTTGCGGTTAGGTCCGCACATTTTCGGGTAGGTCCGCATATTTGCGGTTAGGTCCGCACATTTGCGGTTAGGTCCGCACATTTGCGGTTAGGTCCGCACATTTTCGGGTAGGTCCGCACATTTGCGGTTCGGTCCGCACATTTGCGGTTAGGTCCGCACATTTGCGGTTAGGTCCGCACATTTGCGGTTAGGTCCGCACATTTTCGGGTAGGTCCGCACATTTGCGGTTAGGTCCGCACATTTGCGGTTAGGTCCGCACATTTGCGGTTAGGTCTGCACATTTGCGGTTAGGTCCGCACATTTGCGGTTACGTCCGCACATTTGCGGTTAGGTACGCACATTTGCGGTTAGGTCCACACATTTGCGGTTAGGTCCGCACATTTGCGGTTAGGTCCACACATTTGCGGTTAGGTCCGCACATTTGCGGTTAGGTCCACACATTTGCGGTTAGGTCCGCACATTTGCGGTTAGGTCCGCACATTTGCGGTTAGGTCCGCACATTTTCGGGTAGGTCCGCACATTTGCGGTTAGGTCCGCACATTTGCGGTTAGGTCTGCACATTTGCGGTTAGGTCCGCACATTTGCGATTAGGTCCACACATTTGCTGTTAGGTCCGCACATTTGCGGTTAGGTCCGCACATTTGCGGTTAGGTCCGCACATTTTCGGGTAGGTCCGCACATTTGCGGTTAGGTCCGCACATTTGCGGTTAGGTCCACACATTTGCGGTTAGGTCCGCACATTTGCGGTTAGGTCCACACATTTGCGGTTAGGTCCGCACATTTGCGGTTAGGTCCGCACATTTGCGGTTAGGTCCGCACATTTTCGGGTAGGTCCGCACATTTGCGGTTAGGTCCGCACATTTGCGGTTAGGTCTGCACATTTGCGGTTAGGTCCGCACATTTGCGGTTACGTCCGCACATTTGCGGTTAGGTCCGCACATTTGCGGTTAGGTCCACACATTTGCGGTTAGGTCCACACATTTGCGGTTAGGTCCACACATTTGCGGTTAGGTCCGCACATTTGCGGTTAGGTCCGCACATTTGCGGTTAGGTCCGCACATTTTCGGGTAGGTCCGCACATTTGCGGTTAGGTCCGCACATTTGCGGTTAGGTCTGCACATTTGCGGTTAGGTCCGCACATTTGCGGTTACGTCCGCACATTTGCGGTTAGGTACGCACATTTGCGGTTAGGTCTGCACATTTGCGGTTAGGTCCGCACATTTGCGATTAGGTCCACACATTTGCTGTTAGGTCCGCACATTTGCGGTTAGGTCCGCACATTTGCGGTTAGGTCCGCACATTTTCGGGTAGGTCCGCACATTTGCGGTTAGGTCCGCACATTTGCGGTTAGGTCCACACATTTGCGGTTAGGTCCGCACATTTGCGGTTAGGTCCGCACATTTGCGGTTAGGTCCACACATTTGCGGTTAGGTCCACACATTTGCGGTTAGGTCCACACATTTGCGGTTAGGTCCGCACATTTGCGGTTAGGTCCGCACATTTGCGGTTAGGTCCGCACATTTTCGGGTAGGTCCGCACATTTGCGGTTAGGTCCGCACATTTGCGGTTAGGTCTGCACATTTGCGGTTAGGTCCGCACATTTGCGGTTACGTCCGCACATTTGCGGTTAGGTACGCACATTTGCGGTTAGGTCCACACATTTGCGGTTAGGTCCGCACATTTGCGGTTAGGTCCGCACATTTGCGGTTAGGTCCACACATTTGCGGTGAGGTCCGCACATTTTCGGGTAGGTCCGCACATTTGCGGTTAGGTCCGCACATTTGCGGTTAGGTCCACACATTTGCGGTGAGGTCCGCACATTTGCGGTTAGGTCCGCACATTTGCGGTTAGGTCCGCACATTTTCGGGTAGGTCCGCACATTTGCGGTTAGGTCCGCACATTTGCGGTTAGGTCTGCACATTTGCGGTTAGGTCCGCACATTTGCGATTAGGTCCACACATTTGCTGTTAGGTCCGCACATTTGCGGTTAGGTCCGCACATTTGCGGTTAGGTCCGCACATTTTCGGGTAGGTCCGCACATTTGCGGTTAGGTCCGCACATTTGCGGTTAGGTCCACACATTTGCGGTTAGGTCCGCACATTTGCGGTTAGGTCCACACATTTGCGGTTAGGTCCGCACATTTGCGGTTAGGTCCGCACATTTGCGGTTAGGTCCGCACATTTTCGGGTAGGTCCGCACATTTGCGGTTAGGTCCGCACATTTGCGGTTAGGTCTGCACATTTGCGGTTAGGTCCGCACATTTGCGGTTACGTCCGCACATTTGCGGTTAGGTCCGCACATTTGCGGTTAGGTCCACACATTTGCGGTTAGGTCCACACATTTGCGGTTAGGTCCACACATTTGCGGTTAGGTCCGCACATTTGCGGTTAGGTCCGCACATTTGCGGTTAGGTCCGCACATTTTCGGGTAGGTCCGCACATTTGCGGTTAGGTCCGCACATTTGCGGTTAGGTCTGCACATTTGCGGTTAGGTCCGCACATTTGCGGTTACGTCCGCACATTTGCGGTTAGGTACGCACATTTGCGGTTAGGGCCACACATTTGCGGTTAGGTCCGCACATTTGCGGTTAGGTCCGCACATTTGCGGTTAGGTCCACACATTTGCGGTGAGGTCCGCACATTTTCGGGTAGGTCCGCACATTTGCGGTTAGGTCCGCACATTTGCGGTTAGGTCCACACATTTGCGGTGAGGTCCGCACATTTGCGGTTAGGTCCGCACATTTGCGGTTAGGTCCGCACATTTGCGGTTAGGTCCGCACATTTTCGGGTAGGTCCGCATATTTGCGGTTAGGTCCGCACATTTGCGGTTAGGTCCGCACATTTGCGGTTAGGTCCGCACATTTGCGGTTAGGTCCGCACATTTTCGGGTAGGTCCGCACATTTGCGGTTAGGTCCGCACATTTGCGGTTAGGTCCGCACATTTGCGGTTAGGTCCGCACATTTGCGGTTAGGTCCGCACATTTTCGGGTAGGTCCGCACATTTGCGGTTAGGTCCGCACATTTGCGGTTAGGTCCGCACATTTGCGGTTAGGTCTGCACATTTGCGGTTAGGTCCGCACATTTGCGGTTACGTCCGCACATTTGCGGTTAGGTACGCACATTTGCGGTTAGGTCCACACATTTGCGGTTAGGTCCGCACATTTGCGGTTAGGTCCACACATTTGCGGTTAGGTCCGCACATTTGCGGTTAGGTCCACACATTTGCGGTTAGGTCCGCACATTTGCGGTTAGGTCCGCACATTTGCGGTTAGGTCCGCACATTTTCGGGTAGGTCCGCACATTTGCGGTTAGGTCCGCACATTTGCGGTTAGGTCTGCACATTTGCGGTTAGGTCCGCACATTTGCGGTTACGTCCGCACATTTGCGGTTAGGTCCGCACATTTGCGGTTAGGTCCACACATTTGCGGTTAGGTCCACACATTTGCGGTTAGGTCCACACATTTGCGGTTAGGTCCGCACATTTGCGGTTAGGTCCGCACATTTGCGGTTAGGTCCACACATTTGCGGTGAGGTCCGCACATTTTCGGGTAGGTCCGCACATTTGCGGTTAGGTCCGCACATTTGCGGTTAGGTCCACACATTTGCGGTGAGGTCCGCACATTTGCGGTTAGGTCCGCACATTTGCGGTTAGGTCCGCACATTTGCGGTTAGGTCCGCACATTTTCGGGTAGGTCCGCATATTTGCGGTTAGGTCCGCACATTTGCGGTTAGGTCCACACATTTGCGGTTAGGTCCGCACATTTTCGGGTAGGTCCGCACATTTGCGGTTAGGTCCGCACATTTGCGGTTAGGTCCACACATTTGCGGTTAGGTCCGCACATTTGCGGTTAGGACCGCACATTTGCGGTTAGGTCCGCATATTTGCGGATAGGTCCGCACATTTTCGGGTAGGTCCGCACATTTGCGGTTAGGTCCGCACATTTGCGGTTAGGTCCACACATTTGCGGTGAGGTCCGCACATTTTCGGGTAGGTCCGCACATTTGCGGTTAGGTCCGCACATTTGCGGTTAGGTCCACACATTTGCGGTGAGGTCCGTACATTTGCGGTTAGGTCCGCACATTTGCGGTTAGGTCCGCACATTTGCGGTTAGGTCCGCACATTTTCGGGTAGGTCCGCACATTTGCGGTTAGGTCCGCACATTTCCGGTTAGGTCCGCACATTTGCGGTGAGGTCCGCACATTTGCGGTTAGGTCCGCAGATTTGCGGTTAGGTCCGCACATTTGTGATTAGGTCCGCGCATTTGCGGTTAGGTCTGCACAGTTGGGGTTAGGTCTGCATTTTTGCGGTTATTTCGGCACATTTGCGGTTAGGTCCGCACATTTGCGGTTACGTCCACACATTTGCGGTGAGGTCCGCACATTTGCGGTTAGGTCTGCATATATGCGGTTATTTCGGCAGATTTGCGGTTAGGTCCGCACATTTGCGATTAGGTCCACACATTTGCTGTTAGGTCCGCACATTTGCGGTTAGGTCCGCACATTTGCGGTTAGGTCCGCACATTTGCGGTTAGGGCCGCACATTTGCGGTTAGGTCCGCACATTTGCGGTTAGGTCCGCACATTTGCGGTTAGGTCCACACATTTGCGGTGAGGTCCGCACATTTTCGGGTAGGTCCGCACATTTGCGGTTAGGTCCGCACATTTGCGGTTAGGTCCACACATTTGCGGTGAGGTCCGCACATTTGCGGTTAGGTCCGCACATTTGCGGTTAGGTCCGCACATTTGCGGTTAGGTCCGCACATTTTCGGGTAGGTCCGCATATTTGCGGTTAGGTCCGCACATTTGCGGTTAGGTCCACACATTTGCGGTTAGGTCCGCACATTTTCGGGTAGGTCCGCACATTTGCGGTTAGGTCCGCACATTTGCGGTTAGGTCCACACATTTGCGGTTAGGTCCGCACATTTGCGGTTAGGACCGCACATTTGCGGTTAGGTCCGCATATTTGCGGATAGGTCCGCACATTTCGGGTAGGTCCGCACATTTGCGGTTAGGTCCGCACATTTGCGGTTAGGTCCACACATTTGCGGTGAGGTCCGCACATTTTCGGGTAGGTCCGCACATTTGCGGTTAGGTCCGCACATTTGCGGTTAGGTCCGCACATTTGCGGTTAGGTCCACACATTTGCGGTGAGGTCCGCACATTTTCGGGTAGGTCCGCACATTTGCGGTTAGGTCCGCACATTTGCGGTTAGGTCCACACATTTGCGGTGAGGTCCGCACATTTGCGGTTAGGTCCGCACATTTGCGGTTAGGTCCGCACATTTGCGGTTAGGTCCGCACATTTTCGGGTAGGTCCGCATATTTGCGGTTAGGTCCGCACATTTGCGGTTAGGTCCGCACATTTGCGGTTAGGTCCGCACATTTGCGGTTAGGTCCGCACATTTTCGGGTAGGTCCGCACATTTGCGGTTAGGTCCGCACATTTGCGGTTAGGTCCGCACATTTGCGGTTAGGTCCGCACATTTGCGGTTAGGTCCGCACATTTTCGGGTAGGTCCGCACATTTGCGGTTAGGTCCGCACATTTGCGGTTAGGTCCGCACATTTGCGGTTAGGTCTGCACATTTGCGGTTAGGTCCGCACATTTGCGGTTACGTCCGCACATTTGCGGTTAGGTACGCACATTTGCGGTTAGGGCCACACATTTGCGGTTAGGTCCGCACATTTGCGGTTAGGTCCACACATTTGCGGTTAGGTCCGCACATTTGCGGTTAGGTCCACACATTTGCGGTTAGGTCCGCACATTTGCGGTTAGGTCCGCACATTTGCGGTTAGGTCCGCACATTTTCGGGTAGGTCCGCACATTTGCGGTTAGGTCCGCACATTTGCGGTTAGGTCTGCACATTTGCGGTTAGGTCCGCACATTTGCGGTTACGTCCGCACATTTGCGGTTAGGTCCGCACATTTGCGGTTAGGTCCACACATTTGCGGTTAGGTCCACACATTTGCGGTTAGGTCCACACATTTGCGGTTAGGTCCGCACATTTGCGGTTAGGTCCGCACATTTGCGGTTAGGTCCACACATTTGCGGTGAGGTCCGCACATTTTCGGGTAGGTCCGCACATTTGCGGTTAGGTCCGCACATTTGCGGTTAGGTCCACACATTTGCGGTGAGGTCCGCACATTTGCGGTTAGGTCCGCACATTTGCGGTTAGGTCCGCACATTTGCGGTTAGGTCCGCACATTTTCGGGTAGGTCCGCATATTTGCGGTTAGGTCCGCACATTTGCGGTTAGGTCCACACATTTGCGGTTAGGTCCGCACATTTTCGGGTAGGTCCGCACATTTGCGGTTAGGTCCGCACATTTGCGGTTAGGTCCACACATTTGCGGTTAGGTCCGCACATTTGCGGTTAGGACCGCACATTTGCGGTTAGGTCCGCATATTTGCGGATAGGTCCGCACATTTTCGGGTAGGTCCGCACATTTGCGGTTAGGTCCGCACATTTGCGGTTAGGTCCACACATTTGCGGTGAGGTCCGCACATTTTCGGGTAGGTCCGCACATTTGCGGTTAGGTCCGCACATTTGCGGTTAGGTCCACACATTTGCGGTGAGGTCCGTACATTTGCGGTTAGGTCCGCACATTTGCGGTTAGGTCCGCACATTTGCGGTTAGGTCCGCACATTTTCGGGTAGGTCCGCACATTTGCGGTTAGGTCCGCACATTTCCGGTTAGGTCCGCACATTTGCGGTGAGGTCCGCACATTTGCGGTTAGGTCCGCAGATTTGCGGTTAGGTCCGCACATTTGTGATTAGGTCCGCGCATTTGCGGTTAGGTCTGCACAGTTGGGGTTAGGTCTGCATTTTTGCGGTTATTTCGGCACATTTGCGGTTAGGTCCGCACATTTGCGGTTACGTCCACACATTTGCGGTGAGGTCCGCACATTTGCGGTTAGGTCTGCATATATGCGGTTATTTCGGCAGATTTGCGGTTAGGTCCGCACATTTGCGATTAGGTCCACACATTTGCTGTTAGGTCCGCACATTTGCGGTTAGGTCCGCACATTTGCGGTTAGGTCCGCACATTTGCGGTTAGGGCCGCACATTTGCGGTTAGGTCCGCACATTTGCGGTTAGGTCCGCACATTTGCGGTTAGGTCCACACATTTGCGGTGAGGTCCGCACATTTTCGGGTAGGTCCGCACATTTGCGGTTAGGTCCGCACATTTGCGGTTAGGTCCACACATTTGCGGTGAGGTCCGCACATTTGCGGTTAGGTCCGCACATTTGCGGTTAGGTCCGCACATTTGCGGTTAGGTCCGCACATTTTCGGGTAGGTCCGCATATTTGCGGTTAGGTCCGCACATTTGCGGTTAGGTCCACACATTTGCGGTTAGGTCCGCACATTTTCGGGTAGGTCCGCACATTTGCGGTTAGGTCCGCACATTTGCGGTTAGGTCCACACATTTGCGGTTAGGTCCGCACATTTGCGGTTAGGACCGCACATTTGCGGTTAGGTCCGCATATTTGCGGATAGGTCCGCACATTTTCGGGTAGGTCCGCACATTTGCGGTTAGGTCCGCACATTTGCGGTTAGGTCCACACATTTGCGGTGAGGTCCGCACATTTTCGGGTAGGTCCGCACATTTGCGGTTAGGTCCGCACATTTGCGGTTAGGTCCACACATTTGCGGTGAGGTCCGTACATTTGCGGTTAGGTCCGCACATTTGCGGTTAGGTCCGCACATTTGCGGTTAGGTCCGCACATTTTCGGGTAGGTCCGCACATTTGCGGTTAGGTCCGCACATTTCCGGTTAGGTCCGCACATTTGCGGTGAGGTCCGCACATTTGCGGTTAGGTCCGCAGATTTGCGGTTAGGTCCGCACATTTGTGATTAGGTCCGCGCATTTGCGGTTAGGTCTGCACAGTTGGGGTTAGGTCTGCATTTTTGCGGTTATTTCGGCACATTTGCGGTTAGGTCCGCACATTTGCGGTTACGTCCACACATTTGCGGTGAGGTCCGCACATTTGCGGTTAGGTCTGCATATATGCGGTTATTTCGGCAGATTTGCGGTTAGGTCCGCACATTTGCGATTAGGTCCACACATTTGCTGTTAGGTCCGCACATTTGCGGTTAGGTCCGCACATTTGCGGTTAGGGCCGCACATTTGCGGTTAGGTCCGCACATTTGCGGTTAGGTCCGCACATTTTCGGGTAGGTCCGCACATTTGCGGTTAGGTCCGCACATTTGCGGTTAGGTCCACACATTTGCGGTTAGGTCCGCACATTTGCGGTTAGGACCGCACATTTGCGGTTAGGTCCGCACATTTGCGGTTAGGTCCACACATTTGCGGTGAGGTCCGCACATTTGCGGTTAGGTCTGCATATATGCGGTTATTTCGGCAGATTTGCGGTTAGGTCCGCACATTTGCGATTAGGTCCACACATTTGCTGTTAGGTCCGCACATTTGCGGTTAGGTCCGCACATTTGCGGTTAGGTCCGCACATTTTCGGGTAGGTCCGCACATTTGCGGTTAGGTCCGCACATTTGCGGTTAGTTCCACACATTTGCGGTTAGGTCCGCACATTTGCGGTTAGGTCCACACATTTGCGGTTAGGTCCGCACATTTGCGGTTAGGTCCGCACATTTGCGGTTAGGTCCACACATTTGCGGTTAGGTCCGCACATTTGCGGTTAGGACCGCACATTTGCGGTTAGGTCCGCACATTTGCGGTTAGGTCCGCATATTTGCGGATAGGTTCGCACATTTTCGGGTAGGTCCGCACATTTGCGGTTAGGTCCGCACATTTGCGGTTAGGTCCACACATTTGCGGTTAGGTCCGCACATGTGCGGTTAGGTCAACACATTCGCGGTGAGGTCCACACATTTGCGGTTAGGTCCGCACATTTGCGGTTAGGTCGCACATTTGCGGTTAGGTCCACACATTTGCGGTTAGGTCGCACATTTGCGGTTAGGTCCGCACATTTGCGGTTAGGTCTGCATATATGCGGTTATTTCGGCAGATTTGCGGTTAGGTCCGCACATTTGCGGTTAGGTCCGCATATTTGCGGATAGGTCCGCACATTTTCGGGTAGGTCCGCACATTTGCGGTTAGGTCCGCACATTTGCGGTTAGGTCCACACATTTGCGGTGAGGTCGCACATTTTCGGGTAGGTCCGCACATTTGCGGTTAGGTCCGCACATTTGCGGTTAGGTCCGCACATTTGCGGTTAGGTCCACACATTTGCGGTGAGGTCCGCACATTTGCGGTTAGGTCCGCACATTTTGCGGTTAGGTCCGCACATTTGCGGTTAGGTCCGCACATTTTCGGGTAGGTCCGCACATTTGCGGTTAGGTCGCACATTTGCAGTTAGGTCCGCACATTTGCGGTTAGGTCCGCACATTTGCGGTTAGGTCCGCAGATTTGCGGTTAGGTCCGCACATTTGTGATTAGGTCCGCACATTTGCGGTTAGGTCTGCACATTTGGGGTTAGGTCTGCATATTTGCGGTTATTTCGGCACATTTGCGGTTAGGTCCGCACATTTGCGGTTACGTCCATACATTTGCGGTGAGGTCCGCACATTTGCGGTTAGGTCTGCATATATGCGGTTATTTCGGCAGATTTGCGGTTAGGTCCGCACATTTGCGATTAGGTCCACACTTTGCTGTTAGGTCCGCACATTTGCGGTTAGGTCCGCACATTTGCGGTTAGGTCCGCACATTTGCGGTTAGGTCCGCACATTTTCGGGTAGGTCCGCACATTTGCGGTTAGGTCCGCACATTTGCGGTTAGGTCCACACATTTGCGGTTTGGTCCGCACATTTTCGGGTAGGTCCGCACATTTGCGGTTAGGTGCGCACATTTGCGGTTAGGTCCACACATTTGCGGTTAGGTCCGCACATTTGCGGTTAGGACCGCACATTTGCGGTTAGGTCCGCATATTTGCGGATAGGTCCGCACATTTTCGGGTAGGTCCGCACATTTGCGGTTAGGTCCGCACATTTGCGGTTAGGTCCACACATTTGCGGTGAGGTCCGCACATTTTCGGGTAGGTCCGCACATTTGCGGTTAGGTCCGCACATTTCCGGTTAGGTCCGCACATTTGCGGTGAGGTCGCACATTTGGGGTTAGGTCCGCAGATTTGCGGTTAGGTCTGCACATTTGTGATTAGGTCCGCACATTTGCGGTTAGGTCTGCACATTTGGGGTTAGGTCTGCATTTTTGCGGTTATTTCGGCACATTTGCGGTTAGGTCCGCACATTTGCGGTTACGTCCACACATTTGCGGTGAGGTCCGCACATTTGCGGTTAGGTCTGCATATATGCGGTTATTTCGGCAGATTTGCGGTTAGGTCCGCACATTTGCGATTAGGTCCACACATTTGCTGTTAGGTCCGCACATTTGCGGTTAGGTCCGCACATTTGCGGTTAGGTCCGCACATTTGCGGTTAGGTCCGCACATTTTCGGGTAGGTCCGCACATTTGCGGTTAGGTCCGCACATTTGCGGTTAGGTCCAACATTTGCGGTTAGGTCCGCACATTTGCTGTTAGGACCGCACATTTGCGGTTAGGTCCGCACATTTGCGGTTAGGTCCACACATTTGCGGTGAGGTCCGCACATTTGCGGTTAGGTCTGCATATATGCGGTTATTTCGGCAGATTTGCGGTTAGGTCCGCACATTTGCGGTTAGGTCCGCACATTTGCGGTTAGGTCCACACATTTGCGGTTAGGTCCGCACATTTGCGGTTAGGACGCACATTTGCGGTTAGGTCCGCACATTTGCGGTTAGGTCCACACATTTGCGGTGAGGTCCGCACATTTGCGGTTAGGTCTGCATATATGCGGTTATTTCGGCAGATTTGCGGTTAGGTCCGCACATTTGCGATTAGGTCCACACATTTGCTGTTAGGTCCGCACAATTTGCGGTTAGGTCCGCACATTTGCGGTTAGGTCCGCACATTTTCGGGTAGGTCCGCACATTTGCGGTTAGGTCCGCACATTTGCGGTTAGGTTCACACATTTGCGGTTAGGTCCGCACATTTGCGGTTAGGTCCACACATTTGCGGTTAGGTCCGCACATTTGCGGTTAGGTCCGCACATTTGCGGTTAGGGCCGCACATTTGCGGTTAGGTCCGCACATTTGCGGTTAGGACGCACATTTGCGGTTAGGTCCGCACATTTGCGGTTAGGTCCGCATATTTGCGGATAGGTTCGCACATTTTCGGGGTAGGTCCGCACATTTGCGGTTAGGTCGCACATTTGCGGTTAGGTCCACACATTTGCGGTTAGGTCCGCACATGTGCGGTTAGGTCAACACATTCGCGGTGAGGTCCACACATTTGCGGTTAGGTCCGCACATTTGCGGTTAGGTCCGCACATTTGCGGTTAGGTCCACATTTGCGGTTAGGTCCGCACATTTGCGGTTAGGTCGCACATTTGCGGTTAGGTCTGCATATATGCGGTTATTTCGGCAGATTTGCGGTTAGGTCCGCACATTTGCGGTTAGGTCCGCATATTTGCGGATAGGTCCGCACATTTTCGGGTAGGTCCGCACATTTGCGGTTAGGTCCGCACATTTGCGGTTAGGTCCACACATTTGCGGTGAGGTCCGCACATTTTCGGGTAGGTCCGCACATTTGCGGTTAGGTCCGCACATTTGCGGTTAGGTCCGCACATTTGCGGTTAGGTCACACATTTGCGGTGAGGTCCGCACATTTGCGGTTAGGTCCGCACATTTGCGGTTAGGTCCGCACATTTGCGGTTAGGTCCGCACATTTTCGGGTAGGTCCGCACATTTGCGGTTAGGTCCGCACATTTCCGGTTAGGTCGCACATTTGCGGTGAGGTCCGCACATTTGCGGTTAGGTCCGCAGATTTGCGGTTAGGTCCGCACATTTGTGATTAGGTCCGCACATTTGCGGTTAGGTCTGCACATTTGGGGTTAGGTCTGCATTTTTGCGGTTATTTCGGCACATTTGCGGTTAGGTCCGCACATTTGCGGTTACGTCCACACATTTGCGGTGAGGTCCGCACATTTGCGGTTAGGTCTGCATATATGCGGTTATTTCGGCAGATTTGCGGTTAGGTCCGCACATTTGCGATTAGGTCCACACATTTGCTGTTAGGTCCGCACATTTGCGGTTAGGTCCGCACATTTGCGGTTAGGTCCGCACATTTGCGGTTAGGTCCGCACATTTTCGGGTAGGTCCGCACATTTGCGGTTAGGTCGCACATTTGCGGTTAGGTCCACAACATTTGCGGTTTGGTCCGCACATTTTCGGGTAGGTCCGCACATTTGCGGTTAGGTGCGCACATTTGCGGTTAGGTCCACACATTTGCGGTTAGGTCCGCACATTTGCGGTTAGGACCGCACATTTGCGGTTAGGTCGCATATTTGCGGATAGGTCCGCACATTTTCGGGTAGGTCCGCACATTTGCGGTTAGGTCCGCACATTTGCGGTTAGGTCCACACATTTGCGGTGAGGTCCGCACATTTTCGGGTAGGTCCGCACATTTGCGGTTAGGTCCGCACATTTCCGGTTAGGTCCGCACATTTGCGGTGAGGTCCGCACATTTGCGGTTAGGTCCGCAGATTTGCGGTTAGGTCCGCACATTTGTGATTAGGTCCGCACATTTGCGGTTAGGTCTGCACATTTGGGGTTAGGTCTGCATTTTTGCGGTTATTTCGGCACATTTGCGGTTAGGTCCGCACATTTGCGGTTACGTCCACACATTTGCGGTGAGGTCCGCACATTTGCGG
>CAKAJI010000259.1:0-29877 GCA_916610255.1 Lasioglossum lativentre | reverse complement strand
ACGTAATATGGAGTGTATCATTGAATATACCTTATAATATAACGTAATATGCAGTGTATCATTGAAAATATCTTATAATATATCATAATATGCAGTTTATCATTGAAAATACCTTATAATATATAGTAGTTTACCATTGAAAATACCTTATAATATAACGTAATATGCAGTGTATCATTGAAAATACCTTATAATATATCGTAATTTGTAGTGTATCATTGAAAATACCTTATAATATATCGTAATATGCAGTGTATCATTGAAAATACCTTATAATATAACGTAATATAAAGTGTATCATTGAAAACACCTTATAATATAACGTAATCTGCAGTGTATCATTGAAAACACCTTATAATATAACGTAATATGCAGTGTATCAGTGAAAATACCTTACGATATAACGTAATCTGCAGTGTATCATTGAAAACACCTTATAATATAACGTAATATGCAGTGTATCATTGAAAATACCTTATAATATATGGTAATTTGTAGTGTATCAATGAAAATACCTTATAATATAACGTAATATGCAGTGTATCATTGAAAATACCTTATAATATATCGTAATTTGTAGTGTATCATTGAAAATACCTTATAATATATCGTAATATGCAGTGTATCATTGAAAATACCTTATAATATAACGTAATATGCAGTGTATCATTGAAAATACCTTATAATATAACGTAATATGCAGTGTATCATTGAAAATACCTTATAATATATCGTAATTTGTAGTGTATCATTGAAAATACCTTATAATATATCGTAATATGCAGTGTATCATTGAAAATACCTTATAATATAACGTAATATGCAGTGTATCATTGAAAATACCTTATAATATAACGTAATATGCCGGGTATCATTGAAAATACCTTATGATATAACGTAATATGCAGTGTATCATTGAAAATACCTTATAATATAACGTAATATGCAGTGTATCATTGAAAACACCTTATAATATATAGTAGTTTACCATTGAAAATACCTTATAATATAACGTAATATGCAGTGTATCATTGAAAATACCTTATGATATAACGTAATATGCAGTGTATCATTGAAAATACCTTATAATATAACGTAATATGCAGTTTATCATTGAAAATACCTTATAATATAACGTAATATAAAGTGTATCATTGAAAATACCTTATAATATATCGTAATTTGTAGTGTATCATTGAAAATACCTTATAATATATCGTAATATGCAGTGTATCATTGAAAATACCTTATAATATAACGTAATATGCAGTGTATCATTGAAAATACCTTATAATATAACGTAATATGCAGGGTATCATTGAAAACACCTTATAATATAACGTAATATGCAGTGTATCATTGAAAATACCATATAATATATCGTAATATGCAGTGTATCATTGAAAATACCTTATAATATAACGTAATATGGAGTGTATCATTGAATATACCTTATAATATAACGTAATATGCAGTGTATCATTGAAAATATCTTATAATATATCATAATATGCAGTTTATCATTGAAAATACCTTATAATATATAGTAGTTTACCATTGAAAATACCTTATAATATAACGTAATATGCAGGGTATCATTGAAAACACCTTATAATATAACGTAATATGCAGTGTATCATTGAAAATACCTTACGATATAACGTAATATGCAGTGTATCATTGAAAATACCTTATAATATATGGTAATTTGTAGTGTATCAATGAAAATACCTTATAATATAACGTAATATGCAGTGTATCATTGAAAATACCTTATAATATATGGTAATTTGTAGTGTATCAATGAAAATACCTTATAATATAACGTAATATGCAGTGTATCATTGAAAATACCTTATAATATATCGTAATTTGTAGTGTATCATTGAAAATACCTTATAATATATCGTAATATGCAGTGTATCATTGAAAATACCTTATAATATAACGTAATATGCAGTGTATCATTGAAAATACCTTATAATATAACGTAATATGCAGGGTATCATTGAAAATACCTTATAATATAACGTAATATGCAGTGTATCATTGAAAACACCTTATAATATAACGTAATATGCAGTGTATCATTGAAAACACCTTATAATATATAGTAGTTTACCATTGAAAATACCTTATAATATAACGTAATATGCAGTGTATCATTGAAAATACCTTATGATATAACGTAATATGCAGTGTATCATTGAAAATACCTTATAATATAACGTAATATGCAGTTTATCATTGAAAATACCTTATAATATAACGTAATATAAAGTGTATCATTGAAAATACCTTATAATATATCGTAATTTGTAGTGTATCATTGAAAATACCTTATAATATATCGTAATATGCAGTGTATCATTGAAAATACCTTATAATATAACGTAATATGCAGTGTATCATTGAAAATACCTTATGATATAACGTAATATGCAGTGTATCATTGAAAATACCTTATAATATAACGTAATATGCAGTGTATCATTGAAAATACCTTATAATATAACGTAATATGCAGTGTATCATTGAAAATACCTTATAATATACGGTCATTTGTAGTATATCAACGAAAATACCGTACAATATAAAGTAATATGCAGAGTATCATTGAAAATACCTTATAATATAACGTAATATGCAGTGTATCATTGAAAATACCTTATAATATAACGTAATATGCAGTGTATCATTGAAAATACCTTATAATATATCGTAATTTGTAGTGTATCATTGAAAATACCTTATAATATATCGTAATATGCAGTGTATCATTGAAAATACCTTATAATATAACGTAATATAAAGTGTATCATTGAAAACACCTTATAATATAACGTAATCTGCAGTGTATCATTGAAAATACCTTATAATATAACGTAATATGCAGTGTATCATTGAAAATACCTTATAATATAACATAATATGCAGTGTATCATTGACAATACCTTATAATATAACGTAATATGCAGGGTATCATTGAAAATACCTTATGATATAACGTAATATGCAGTTTATCATTGAAAATACCTAATAATATAACGTAATATGCAGTGTATCATTGAAAATACCATATAATATATCGTAATATGCAGTGTATCATTGAAAATACCTTATAATATAACGTAATATGGAGTGTATCATTGAATATACCTTATAATATAACGTAATATGCAGTGTATCATTGAAAATATCTTATAATATATCATAATATGCAGTTTATCATTGAAAATACCTTATAATATATAGTAGTTTACCATTGAAAATACCTTATAATATAACGTAATATGCAGTGTATCATTGAAAATACCTTATGATATAACGTAATATGCAGTGTATCATTGAAAATACCTTATAATATAACGTAATATGCAGTGTATCATTGAAAATACCTTATAATATAACGTAATATGCAGTGTATCATTGAAAATACCTTATAATATACGGTCATTTGTAGTGTATCAATGAAAATACCGTACAATATAATGTAATATGCAGAGTATCATTGAAAATACCTTATAATATATCGTAATTTGTAGTGTATCATTGAAAATACCTTATGATATAACGTAATATGCAGTGTATCATTGAAAATACCTTATAATATATGGTAATTTGTAGTGTATCAATGAAAATACCTTATAATATACCATAATATGCAGTTTATCATTGAAAATACCTTATAATATAACGTAATATGCAGTGTATCATTGAAAATACCTTATTATATATCGTAATTTGTAGTGTATCATTGAAAATACCTTATAATATACCATAATATGCAGTTTATCATTGAAAATACCTTATAATATAACGTAATATGCAGTGTATCATTGAAAATACCCTATAATATATCGTAATATGCAGTGTATCATTGAAAATACCTTATAATATAACGTAATATGGAGTGTATCATTGAAAATACCTTATAATATAACGTAATATGCAGTGTATCATTGAATATACCTTATAATATAACGTAATATGCAGTGTATCATTGAAAATATCTTATAATATATCATAATATGCAGTTTATCATTGAAAATACCTTATAATATATAGTAGTTTACCATTGAAAATACCTTATAATATAACGTAATATGCAGTGTATCATTGAAAATAACTTATAATATATCGTAATTTGTAGTGTATCATTGAAAATACCTTATGATATAACGTAATATGCAGTTTATCATTGAAAATACATAATAATATAACGTAATATGCAGTGTATCATTGAAAATACCATATAATATATCGTAATATGCAGTGTATCATTGAAAATACCTTATAATATAACGTAATATGGAGTGTATCATTGAATATACCTTATAATATAACGTAATATGCAGTGTATCATTGAAAATACCTTATAATATATCGTAATTTGTAGTGTATCATTGAAAATACCTTATAATATATCGTAATATGCAGTGTATCATTGAAAATACCTTATAATATAACGTAATATGCAGTGTATCATTGAAAATACCTTATAATATAACGTAATATGCAGGGTATCATTGAAAACACCTTATAATATAACGTAATATGCAGTGTATCATTGAAAATACCTTACGATATAACGTAATATGCAGTGTATCATTGAAAATACCTTATAATATATGGTAATTTGTAGTGTATCAATGAAAATACCTTATAATATAACGTAATATGCAGTGTATCATTGAAAATACCTTATAATATATCGTAATATGTAGTGTATCATTGAAAATACCTTATAATATATCGTAATATGCAGTGTATCATTGAAAATACCTTATAATATAACGTAATATGCAGTGTATCATTGAAAATACCTTATAATATAACGTAATATGCAGTGTATCATTGAAAATACCTTATAATATACGGTCATTTGTAGTATATCAATGAAAATACCGTACAATATAAAGTAATATGCAGAGTATCATTGAAAATACCTTATAATATAACGTAATATGCAGTGTATCATTGAAAATACCTTATAATATAACGTAATATGCAGTGTATCATTGAAAATACCTTATAATATATCGTAATTTGTAGTGTATCATTGAAAATACCTTATAATATATCGTAATATGCAGTGTATCATTGAAAATACCTTATAATATAACGTAATATAAAGTGTATCATTGAAAACACCTTATAATATAACGTAATCTGCAGTGTATCATTGAAAATACCTTATAATATAACGTAATATGCAGTGTATCATTGAAAATACCTTATAATATATAGTAGTTTACCATTGAAAATACCTTATAATATAACGTAATATGCAGTGTATCATTGAAAATACCTTATTATATATCGTAATTTGTAGTGTATCATTGAAAATACCTTATAATATACCATAATATGCAGTTTATCATTGAAAATACCTTATAATATAACGTAATATGCAGTGTATCATTGAAAATACCATATAATATATCGTAATATGCAGTGTATCATTGAAAATACCTTATAATATAACGTAATATGGAGTGTATCATTGAAAATACCTTATAATATAACGTAATATGCAGTGTATCATTGAAAATACCTTATAATATATAGTAGTTTACCATTGAATATACCTTATAATATAACGTAATATGCAGTGTATCATTGAAAATACCTTATAATATAACATAATATGCAGTGTATCATTGACAATACCTTATAATATAACGTAATATGCAGGGTATCATTGAAAATACCTTATGATATAACGTAATATGCAGTTTATCATTGAAAATACCTAATAATATAACGTAATATGCAGTGTATCATTGAAAATACCATATAATATATCGTAATATGCAGTGTATCATTGAAAATACCTTATAATATAACGTAATATGGAGTGTATCATTGAAAATACCTTATAATATAACGTAATATGCAGTGTATCATTGAAAATACCTTATAATATATAGTAGTTTACCATTGAATATACCTTATAATATAACGTAATATGCAGTGTATCATTGAAAATACCTTATAATATAACATAATATGCAGTGTATCATTGACAATACCTTATAATATAACGTAATATGCAGGGTATCATTGAAAATACCTTATGATATAACGTAATATGCAGTTTATCATTGAAAATACCTAATAATATAACGTAATATGCAGTGTATCATTGAAAATACCATATAATATATCGTAATATGCAGTGTATCATTGAAAATACCTTATAATATAACGTAATATGGAGTGTATCATTGAAAATACCTTATAATATAACGTAATATGCAGTGTATCATTGAAAATACCTTATAATATATCGTAATTTGTAGTGTATCATTGAAAATACCTTATAATATATCGTAATATGCAGTGTATCATTGAAAATACCTTATAATATAACGTAATATGCAGTGTATCATTGAAAATACCCTATAATATATCGTAATATGCAGTGTATCATTGAAAATACCTTATAATATAACGTAATATGGAGTGTATCATTGAAAATACCTTATAATATAACGTAATATGCAGTGTATCATTGAATATACCTTATAATATAACGTAATATGCAGTGTATCATTGAAAATATCTTATAATATATCATAATATGCAGTTTATCATTGAAAATACCTTATAATATATAGTAGTTTACCATTGAAAATACCTTATAATATAACGTAATATGCAGTGTATCATTGAAAATACCTTATAATATATCGTAATTTGTAGTGTATCATTGAAAATACCTTATGATATAACGTAATATGCAGTTTATCATTGAAAATACATAATAATATAACGTAATATGCAGTGTATCATTGAAAATACCATATAATATATCGTAATATGCAGTGTATCATTGAAAATACCTTATAATATAACGTAATATGCAGGGTATCATTGAAAACACCTTATAATATAACGTAATATGCAGTGTATCATTGAAAATACCTTACGATATAACGTAATATGCAGTGTATCATTGAAAATACCTTATAATATATGGTAATTTGTAGTGTATCAATGAAAATACCTTATAATATAACGTAATATGCAGTGTATCATTGAAAATACCTTATAATATATCGTAATATGTAGTGTATCATTGAAAATACCTTATAATATATCGTAATATGCAGTGTATCATTGAAAATACCTTATAATATAACGTAATATGCAGTGTATCATTGAAAATACCTTATAATATAACGTAATATGCAGGGTATCATTGAAAATACCTTATGATATAATGTAATATGCAGTGTATCATTGAAAATACCTTATAATATAACGTAATATGCAGGGTATCATTGAAAACACCTTATAATATAACGTAATATGCAGTGTATCATTGATAATACCTTACGATATAACGTAATATGCAGTGTATCATTGAAAATACCTTATAATATATGGTAATTTGTAGTGTATCAATGAAAATACCTTATAATATAACGTAATATGCAGTGTATCATTGAAAATACCTTATAATATATCGTAATATGTAGTGTATCATTGAAAATACCTTATAATATATCGTAATATGCAGTGTATCATTGAAAATACCTTATAATATAACGTAATATGCAGTGTATCATTGAAAATACCTTATAATATAACGTAATATGCAGGGTATCATTGAAAATACCTTATGATATAATGTAATATGCAGTGTATCATTGAAAATACCTTATAATATAACGTAATATGCAGTGTATCATTGAAAATACCATATAATATATCGTAATATGCAGTGTATCATTGAAAATACCTTATAATATATCGTAATATGCAGTGTATCATTGAAAATACCTTATAATATAACGTAATATGCAGTGTATCATTGAAAATACCTTATAATATATCGTAATTTGTAGGGTATCAGTGAAAATACCTTATAATATATCGTAATATGCAGTGTATCATTGAAAATACCTTATAATATAAAGTAATATAAAGTGTATCATTGAAAACACCTTATAATATATAGTAGTTTACCATTGAAAATACCTTATAATATAACGTAATATGCAGTGTATCATTGAAAATACCATATAATATATCGTAATATGCAGTGTATCATTGAAAATACCTTATAATATAACGTAATATGGAGTGTATCATTGAATATACCTTATAATATAACGTAATATGCAGTGTATCATTGAAAATATCTTATAATATATCATAATATGCAGTTTATCATTGAAAATACCTTATAATATATAGTAGTTTACCATTGAAAATACCTTATAATATAACGTAATATGCAGTGTATCATTGAAAATACCTTATAATATATCGTAATTTGTAGTGTATCATTGAAAATACCTTATAATATATCGTAATATGCAGTGTATCATTGAAAATACCTTATAATAGAACGTAATATAAAGTGTATCATTGAAAATACCTTATAATATATAGTAGTTTACCAATGAAAATACCTTATAATATAACGTAATATGCAGTGTATCATTGAAAACACCTTATAATATAACGTAATATGCAGTGTATCATTGAAAATACCTTATAATATATGGTAATTTGTAGTGTATCAATGAAAATACCTTATAATATATCGTAATTTGTAGTGTATCATTGAAAATACCTTATAATATATCGTAATATGCAGTGTATCATTGAAAATACCTTATAATATAACGTAATATAAAGTGTATCATTGAAAACACCTTATAATATAACGTAATCTGCAGTGTATCATTGAAAATACCTAATAATATAACGTAATATGCAGTGTATCATTGAAAATACCTTATAATATATAGTAGTTTACCATTGAAAATACCTTATAATATAACGTAATATGCAGTGTATCATTGAAAATACCTTATTATATATCGTAATTTGTAGTGTATCATTGAAAATACCTTATAATATACCATAATATGCAGTTTATCATTGAAAATACCTTATAATATAACGTAATATGCAGTGTATCATTGAAAATACCATATAATATATCGTAATATGCAGTGTATCATTGAAAATACCTTATAATATATGGTAATTTGTAGTGTATCATTGAAAATACCTTATAATATATCGTAATATGCAGTGTATCATTGAAAATACCTTATAATATAACGTAATATAAAGTGTATCATTGAAAACACCTTATAATATAACGTAATCTGCAGTGTATCATTGAAAATACCTTATAATATAACGTAATATGGAGTGTATCATTGAAAATACCTTATAATATAACGTAATATGCAGTGTATCATTGAAAATACCTTATAATATATAGTAGTTTACCATTGAATATACCTTATAATATAACGTAATATGCAGTGTATCATTGAAAATACCTTATAATATAACGTAATATGCAGTGTATCATTGAAAATACCTTATAATATAACGTAATATGCAGGGTATCATTGAAAATACCTTATGATATAACGTAATATGCAGTTTATCATTGAAAATACCTAATAATATAACGTAATATGCAGTGTATCATTGAAAATACCATATAATATATCGTAATATGCAGTGTATCATTGAAAATACCTTATAATATAACGTAATATGGAGTGTATCATTGAATATACCTTATAATATAACGTAATATGCAGTGTATCATTGAAAATATCTTATAATATATCATAATATGCAGTTTATCATTGAAAATACCTTATAATATATAGTAGTTTACCATTGAAAATACCTTATAATATAACGTAATATGCAGTGTATCATTGAAAATACCTTATAATATATCGTAATTTGTAGTGTATCATTGAAAATACCTTATAATATATCGTAATATGCAGTGTATCATTGAAAATACCTTATAATATAACGTAATATAAAGTGTATCATTGAAAACACCTTATAATATAACGTAATCTGCAGTGTATCATTGAAAATACCTTATAATATAACGTAATATGCAGTGTATCATTGAAAATACCTTATAATATATAGTAGTTTACCATTGAAAATACCTTATAATATAACGTAATATGCAGTGTATCATTGAAAATACCTTATTATATATCGTAATTTGTAGTGTATCATTGAAAATACCTTATAATATACCATAATATGCAGTTTATCATTGAAAATACCTTGTAATATATCGTAATATGCAGTGTATCATTGAAAATACCTTATAATATAACGTAATATAAAGTGTATCATTGAAAACACCTTATAATATAACGTAATCTGCAGTGTATCATTGAAAATACCTTATAATATATCATAATATGCAGTTTATCATTGAAAATACCTTATAATATATAGTAGTTTACCATTGAAAATACCTTATAATATAACGTAATATGCAGTGTATCATTGAAAATACCTTATAATATATGGTAATTTGTAGTGTATCAATGAAAATACCTTATAATATATCGTAATTTGTAGTGTATCATTGAAAATACCTTATAATATATCGTAATATGCAGTGTATCATTGAAAATACCTTATAATATAACGTAATATAAAGTGTATCATTGAAAACACCTTATAATATAACGTAATCTGCAGTGTATCATTGAAAATACCTAATAATATAACGTAATATGCAGTGTATCATTGAAAATACCTTATAATATATAGTAGTTTACCATTGAAAATACCTTATAATATAACGTAATATGCAGTGTATCATTGAAAATACCTTATTATATATCGTAATTTGTAGTGTATCATTGAAAATACCTTATAATATACCATAATATGCAGTTTATCATTGAAAATACCTTATAATATAACGTAATATGCAGTGTATCATTGAAAATACCATATAATATAACGTAATATGCAGTGTATCATTGAAAATACCTTATAATATATGGTAATTTGTAGTGTATCATTGAAAATACCTTGTAATATATCGTAATATGCAGTGTATCATTGAAAATACCTTATAATATAACGTAATATAAAGTGTATCATTGAAAACACCTTATAATATAACGTAATCTGCAGTGTATCATTGAAAATACCTTATAATATAACGTAATATGGAGTGTATCATTGAAAATACCTTATAATATAACGTAATATGCAGTGTATCATTGAAAATACCTTACGATATAACGTAGTATGCAGTGTATCATTGAAAATACCTTATAATATATAGTAGTTTACCATTGAAAATACTTTATAATATATCGTAATATGCAGTGTATCATTGAAAATACCTTATAATATATCGTAATATGCAGTGTATCATTGAAAATACCTTATAATATAACGTAATATAAAGTGTATCATTGAAAACACCTTATAATATAACGTAATCTGCAGTGTATCATTGAAAACACCTTATAATATAACGTAATATGCAGTGTATCAGTGAAAATACCTTACGATATAACGTAATCTGCAGTGTATCATTGAAAACACCTTATAATATAACGTAATATGCAGTGTATCATTGAAAATACCTTATAATATATGGTAATTTGTAGTGTATCAATGAAAATACCTTATAATATAACGTAATATGCAGTGTATCATTGAAAATACCTTATAATATATCGTAATTTGTAGTGTATCATTGAAAATACCTTATAATATATCGTAATATGCAGTGTATCATTGAAAATACCTTATAATATAACGTAATATGCAGTGTATCATTGAAAATACCTTATAATATAACGTAATATGCAGTGTATCATTGAAAATACCTTATAATATATCGTAATTTGTAGTGTATCATTGAAAATACCTTATAATATATCGTAATATGCAGTGTATCATTGAAAATACCTTATAATATAACGTAATATGCAGTGTATCATTGAAAATACCTTATAATATAACGTAATATGCAGGGTATCATTGAAAATACCTTATGATATAACGTAATATGCAGTGTATCATTGAAAATACCTTATAATATAACGTAATATGTAGTGTATCAATGAAAATACCTTATAATATAACGTAATATGCAGTGTATCATTGAAAATACCTTATAATATATCGTAATTTGTAGTGTATCATTGAAAATACCTTATAATATATCGTAATATGCAGTGTATCATTGAAAATACCTTATAATATAACGTAATATGCAGTGTATCATTGAAAATACCTTATAATATAACGTAATATGCAGTGTATCATTGAAAATACGTTATGATATAACGTAATATGCAGTGTATCATTGAAAATACCATATAATATATCGTAATATGCAGTGTATCATTGAAAATACCTTATAATATAACGTAATATGGAGTGTATCATTGAAAATACCTTATAATATAACGTAATATGCAGTGTATCATTGAAAATACCTTATAATATAACGTAATATGGAGTGTATCATTGAAAATACCTTATAATATAACGTAATATGCAGTGTATCATTGAAAATACCTTATAATATAACGTAATATGCAGTGTATCATTGAAAATACCTTATAATATAACGTAATATGCAGGGTATCATTGAAAATACCTTATGATATAACGTAATATGCAGTTTATCATTGAAAATACCTAATAATATAACGTAATATGCAGTGTATCATTGAAAATACCATATAATATATCGTAATATGCAGTGTATCATTGAAAATACCTTATAATATAACGTAATATGGAGTGTATCATTGAATATACCTTATAATATAACGTAATATGCAGTGTATCATTGAAAATATCTTATAATATATCATAATATGCAATTTATCATTGAAAATACCTTATAATATATAGTAGTTTACCATTGAAAATACCTTATAATATAACGTAATATGCAGTGTATCATTGAAAATACCTTATAATATATCGTAATTTGTAGTGTATCATTGAAAATACCTTATAATATATCGTAATATGCAGTGTATCATTGAAAATACCTTATAATAGAACGTAATATAAAGTGTATCATTGAAAACACCTTATAATATAACGTAATCTGCAGTGTATCATTGAAAATACCTTATAATATAACGTAATATGCAGTGTATCATTGAAAATACCTTATAATATATAGTAGTTTACCAATGAAAATACCTTATAATATAACGTAATATGCAGTGTATCATTGAAAATACCTTATTATATATCGTAATTTGTAGTGTATCATTGAAAATACCTTATAATATACCATAATATGCAGTTTATCATTGAAAATACCTTATAATATAACGTAATATGCAGTGTATCATTGAAAATACCATATAATATATCGTAATATGCAGTGTATCATTGAAAATACCTTATAATATATGGTAATTTGTAGTGTATCATTGAAAATACCTTGTAATATATCGTAATATGCAGTGTATCATTGAAAATACCTTATAATATAACGTAATATAAAGTGTATCATTGAAAACACCTTATAATATAACGTAATCTGCAGTGTATCATTGAAAATACCTTATAATATAACGTAATATGCAGTGTATCATTGAAAATACCTTATAATATAACGTAATATGCAGTGTATCATTGAAAATACCTTACGATATAACGTAGTATGCAGTGTATCATTGAAAATACCTTATAATATATAGTAGTTTACCATTGAAAATACTTTATAATATATCGTAATATGCAGTGTATCATTGAAAATACCTTATAATATAACGTAATATAAAGTGTATCATTGAAAACACCTTACGATATAACGTAATCTGCAGTGTATCATTGAAAACACCTTATAATATAACGTAATATGCAGTGTATCATTGAAAATACCTTATAATATATGGTAATTTGTAGTGTATCAATGAAAATACCTTATAATATAACGTAATATGCAGTGTATCATTGAAAATACCTTATAATATATCGTAATTTGTAGTGTATCATTGAAAATACCTTATAATATATCGTAATATGCAGTGTATCATTGAAAATACCTTATAATATAACGTAATATGCAGTGTATCATTGAAAATACCTTATAATATAACGTAATATGCAGTGTATCATTGAAAATACCTTATAATATATCGTAATTTGTAGTGTATCATTGAAAATACCTTATAATATATCGTAATATGCAGTGTATCATTGAAAATACCTTATAATATAACGTAATATGCAGTGTATCATTGAAAATACCTTATAATATAACGTAATATGCAGGGTATCATTGAAAATACCTTATGATATAACGTAATATGCAGTGTATCATTGAAAATACCTTATAATATAACGTAATATGTAGTGTATCAATGAAAATACCTTATAATATAACGTAATATGCAGTGTATCATTGAAAATACCTTATAATATATCGTAATTTGTAGTGTATCATTGAAAATACCTTATAATATATCGTAATATGCAGTGTATCATTGAAAATACCTTATAATATAACGTAATATGCAGTGTATCATTGAAAATACCTTATAATATAACGTAATATGCAGTGTATCATTGAAAATACGTTATGATATAACGTAATATGCAGTGTATCATTGAAAATACCATATAATATATCGTAATATGCAGTGTATCATTGAAAATACCTTATAATATAACGTAATATGGAGTGTATCATTGAAAATACCTTATAATATAACGTAATATGCAGTGTATCATTGAAAATACCTTATAATATAACGTAATATGGAGTGTATCATTGAAAATACCTTATAATATAACGTAATATGCAGGGTATCATTGAAAATACCTTATGATATAACGTAATATGCAGTTTATCATTGAAAATACCTAATAATATAACGTAATATGCAGTGTATCATTGAAAATACCATATAATATATCGTAATATGCAGTGTATCATTGAAAATACCTTATAATATAACGTAATATGGAGTGTATCATTGAATATACCTTATAATATAACGTAATATGCAGTGTATCATTGAAAATATCTTATAATATATCATAATATGCAGTTTATCATTGAAAATACCTTATAATATATAGTAGTTTACCATTGAAAATACCTTATAATATAACGTAATATGCAGTGTATCATTGAAAATACCTTATAATATATCGTAATTTGTAGTGTATCATTGAAAATACCTTATAATATATCGTAATATGCAGTGTATCATTGAAAATACCTTATAATAGAACGTAATATGAAGTGTATCATTGAAAACACCTTATAATATAACGTAATATGCAGTGTATCATTGAAAATACCTTATAATATAACGTAATATGCAGTGTATCATTGAAAATACCTTATAATATATAGTAGTTTACCAATGAAAATACCTTATAATATAACGTAATATGCAGTGTATCATTGAAAATACCTTATTATATATCGTAATTTGTAGTGTATCATTGAAAATACCTTATAATATACCATAATATGCAGTTTATCATTGAAAATACCTTATAATATAACGTAATATGCAGTGTATCATTGAAAATACCTTATAATATATCGTAATATGCAGTGTATCATTGAAAATACCTTATAATATATGGTAATTTGTAGTGTATCATTGAAAATACCTTGTAATATATCGTAATATGCAGTGTATCATTGAAAATACCTTATAATATAACGTAATATAAAGTGTATCATTGAAAACACCTTATAATATAACGTAATCTGCAGTGTATCATTGAAAATACCTTATAATATAACGTAATATGGAGTGTATCATTGAAAATACCTTATAATATAACGTAATATGCAGTGTATCATTGAAAATACCTTACGATATAACGTAGTATGCAGTGTATCATTGAAAATACCTTATAATATATAGTAGTTTACCATTGAAAATACCTTATAATATATCGTAATATGCAGTGTATCATTGAAAATACCTTATAATATAACGTAATATAAAGTGTATCATTGAAAACACCTTACGATATAACGTAATCTGCAGTGTATCATTGAAAACACCTTATAATATAACGTAATATGCAGTGTATCATTGAAAATACCTTATAATATATGGTAATTTGTAGTGTATCAATGAAAATACCTTATAATATAACGAAATATGCAGTGTATCATTGAAAATACCTTATAATATATCGTAATTTGTAGTGTATCATTGAAAATACCTTATAATATATCGTAATATGCAGTGTATCATTGAAAATACCTTATAATATAACGTAATATGCAGTGTATCATTGAAAATACCTTATAATATAACGTAATATGCAGTGTATCATTGAAAATACCTTATAATATATCGTAATTTGTAGTGTATCATTGAAAATACCTTATAATATATCGTAATATGCAGTGTATCATTGAAAATACCTTATAATATAACGTAATATGCAGTGTATCATTGAAAATACCTTATAATATAACGTAATATGCAGGGTATCATTGAAAATACCTTATGATATAACGTAATATGCAGTGTATCATTGAAAATACCTTATAATATAACGTAATATGTAGTGTATCAATGAAAATACCTTATAATATAACGTAATATGCAGTGTATCATTGAAAATACCTTATAATATATCGTAATTTGTAGTGTATCATTGAAAATACCTTATAATATATCGTAATATGCAGTGTATCATTGAAAATACCTTATAATATAACGTAATATGCAGTGTATCATTGAAAATACCTTATAATATAACGTAATATGCAGTGTATCATTGAAAATACGTTATGATATAACGTAATATGCAGTGTATCATTGAAAATACCATATAATATATCGTAATATGCAGTGTATCATTGAAAATACCTTATAATATAACGTAATATGGAGTGTATCATTGAAAATACCTTATAATATAACGTAATATGCAGTGTATCATTGAAAATACCTTATAATATAACGTAATATGGAGTGTATCATTGAAAATACCTTATAATATAACGTAATATGCAGTGTATCATTGAAAATACCTTATAATATAACGTAATATGCAGTGTATCATTGAAAATACCTTATAATATAACGTAATATGCAGGGTATCATTGAAAATACCTTATGATATAACGTAATATGCAGTTTATCATTGAAAATACCTAATAATATAACGTAATATGCAGTGTATCATTGAAAATACCATATAATATATCGTAATATGCAGTGTATCATTGAAAATACCTTATAATATAACGTAATATGGAGTGTATCATTGAATATACCTTATAATATAACGTAATATGCAGTGTATCATTGAAAATATCTTATAATATATCATAATATGCAGTTTATCATTGAAAATACCTTATAATATATAGTAGTTTACCATTGAAAATACCTTATAATATAACGTAATATGCAGTGTATCATTGAAAATACCTTATTATATATCGTAATTTGTAGTGTATCATTGAAAATACCTTATAATATACCATAATATGCAGTTTATCATTGAAAATACCTTGTAATATATCGTAATATGCAGTGTATCATTGAAAATACCTTATAATATATCATAATATGCAGTTTATCATTGAAAATACCTTATAATATATAGTAGTTTACCATTGAAAATACCTTATAATATAACGTAATATGCAGTGTATCATTGAAAATACCTTATAATATATGGTAATTTGTAGTGTATCAATGAAAATACCTTATAATATATCGTAATTTGTAGTGTATCATTGAAAATACCTTATAATATATCGTAATATGCAGTGTATCATTGAAAATACCTTATAATATAACGTAATATAAAGTGTATCATTGAAAACACCTTATAATATAACGTAATCTGCAGTGTATCATTGAAAATACCTAATAATATAACGTAATATGCAGTGTATCATTGAAAATACCTTATAATATATAGTAGTTTACCATTGAAAATACCTTATAATATAACGTAATATGCAGTGTATCATTGAAAATACCTTATTATATATCGTAATTTGTAGTGTATCATTGAAAATACCTTATAATATACCATAATATGCAGTTTATCATTGAAAATACCTTATAATATAACGTAATATGCAGTGTATCATTGAAAATACCATATAATATATCGTAATATGCAGTGTATCATTGAAAATACCTTATAATATATGGTAATTTGTAGTGTATCATTGAAAATACCTTGTAATATATCGTAATATGCAGTGTATCATTGAAAATACCTTATAATATAACGTAATATAAAGTGTATCATTGAAAACACCTTATAATATAACGTAATCTGCAGTGTATCATTGAAAATACCTTATAATATAACGTAATATGGAGTGTATCATTGAAAATACCTTATAATATAACGTAATATGCAGTGTATCATTGAAAATACCTTACGATATAACGTAGTATGCAGTGTATCATTGAAAATACCTTATAATATATAGTAGTTTACCATTGAAAATACTTTATAATATATCGTAATATGCAGTGTATCATTGAAAATACCTTATAATATAACGTAATATAAAGTGTATCATTGAAAACACCTTATAATATAACGTAATCTGCAGTGTATCATTGAAAACACCTTATAATATAACGTAATATGCAGTGTATCATTGAAAATACCTTATAATATATGGTAATTTGTAGTGTATCAATGAAAATACCTTATAATATAACGTAATATGCAGTGTATCATTGAAAATACCTTATAATATATCGTAATTTGTAGTGTATCATTGAAAATACCTTATAATATATCGTAATATGCAGTGTATCATTGAAAATACCTTATAATATAACGTAATATAAAGTGTATCATTGAAAACACCTTATAATATAACGTAATCTGCAGTGTATCATTGAAAACACCTTATAATATAACGTAATATGCAGTGTATCAGTGAAAATACCTTACGATATAACGTAATCTGCAGTGTATCATTGAAAACACCTTATAATATAACGTAATATGCAGTGTATCATTGAAAATACCTTATAATATATGGTAATTTGTAGTGTATCAATGAAAATACCTTATAATATAACGTAATATGCAGTGTATCATTGAAAATACCTTATAATATATCGTAATTTGTAGTGTATCATTGAAAATACCTTATAATATATCGTAATATGCAGTGTATCATTGAAAATACCTTATAATATAACGTAATATGCAGTGTATCATTGAAAATACCTTATAATATAACGTAATATGCAGTGTATCATTGAAAATACCTTATAATATATCGTAATTTGTAGTGTATCATTGAAAATACCTTATAATATATCGTAATATGCAGTGTATCATTGAAAATACCTTATAATATAACGTAATATAAAGTGTATCATTGAAAACACCTTATAATATAACGTAATCTGCAGTGTATCATTGAAAATACCTAATAATATAACGTAATATGCAGTGTATCATTGAAAATACCTTATAATATATAGTAGTTTACCATTGAAAATACCTTATAATATAACGTAATATGCAGTGTATCATTGAAAATACCTTATTATATATCGTAATTTGTAGTGTATCATTGAAAATTCCTTATAATATACCATAATATGCAGTTTATCATTGAAAATACCTTATAATATAACGTAATATGCAGTGTATCATTGAAAATACCATATAATATATCGTAATATGCAGTGTATCATTGAAAATACCTTATAATATATGGTAATTTGTAGTGTATCATTGAAAATACCTTGTAATATATCGTAATATGCAGTGTATCATTGAAAATACCTTATAATATAACGTAATATAAAGTGTATCATTGAAAACACCTTATAATATAACGTAATCTGCAGTGTATCATTGAAAATACCTTATAATATAACGTAATATGGAGTGTATCATTGAAAATACCTTATAATATAACGTAATATGCAGTGTATCATTGAAAATACCTTACGATATAACGTAGTATGCAGTGTATCATTGAAAATACCTTATAATATATAGTAGTTTACCTTTGAAAATACTTTATAATATATCGTAATATGCAGTGTATCATTGAAAATACCTTATAATATAACGTAATATAAAGTGTATCATTGAAAACACCTTATAATATAACGTAATCTGCAGTGTATCATTGAAAACACCTTATAATATAACGTAATATGCAGTGTATCATTGAAAATACCTTATAATATATCGTAATTTGTAGTGTATCATTGAAAATACCTTATAATATAACGTAATATGCAGTGTATCATTGAAAATACCTTATAATATATCGTAATTTGTAGTGTATCATTGAAAATACCTTATAATATATCGTAATATGCAGTGTATCATTGAAAATACCTTATAATATAACGTAATATAAAGTGTATCATTGAAAACACCTTATAATATAACGTAATCTGCAGTGTATCATTGAAAACACCTTATAATATAACGTAATATGCAGTGTATCATTGAAAATACCTTATAATATATCGTAATTTGTAGTGTATCATTGAAAATACCTTGTAATATATCGTAATATGCAGTGTATCATTGAAAATACCTTATAATATAACGTAATATAAAGTGTATCATTGAAAACACCTTATAATATAACGTAATCTGCAGTGTATCATTGAAAACACCTTATAATATAACGTAATATGCAGTGTATCATTGAAAATACCTTATAATATATGGTAATTTGTAGTGTATCAATGAAAATACCTTATAATATAACGTAATATGCAGTGTATCATTGAAAATACCTTATAATATATCGTAATTTGTAGTGTATCATTGAAAATACCTTATAATATATCGTAATATGCAGTGTATCATTGAAAATACCTTATAATATAACGTAATATGCAGTGTATCATTGAAAATACCTTATAATATAACGTAATATGCAGTGTATCATTGAAAATACCTTATAATATATCGTAATTTGTAGTGTATCATTGAAAATACCTTATAATATATCGTAATATGCAGTGTATCATTGAAAATACCTTATAATATAACGTAATATGCAGTGTATCATTGAAAATACCTTATAATATAACGTAATATGCAGGGTATCATTGAAAATACCTTATGATATAACGTAATATGCAGTGTATCATTGAAAATACCTTATAATATAACGTAATATGTAGTGTATCAATGAAAATACCTTATAATATAACGTAATATGCAGTGTATCATTGAAAATACCTTATAATATATCGTAATTTGTAGTGTATCATTGAAAATACCTTATAATATATCGTAATATGCAGTGTATCATTGAAAATACCTTATAATATAACGTAATATGCAGTGTATCATTGAAAATACCTTATAATATAACGTAATATGCAGTGTATCATTGAAAATACGTTATGATATAACGTAATATGCAGTGTATCATTGAAAATACCATATAATATATCGTAATATGCAGTGTATCATTGAAAATACCTTATAATATAACGTAATATGGAGTGTATCATTGAAAATACCTTATAATATAACGTAATATGCAGTGTATCATTGAAAATACCTTATAATATAACGTAATATGGAGTGTATCATTGAAAATACCTTATAATATAACGTAATATGCAGTGTATCATTGAAAATACCTTATAATATAACGTAATATGCAGTGTATCATTGAAAATACCTTATAATATAACGTAATATGCAGGGTATCATTGAAAATACCTTATGATATAACGTAATATGCAGTTTATCATTGAAAATACCTTATAATATAACGTAATATGCAGTGTATCATTGAAAATACCATATAATATATCGTAATATGCAGTGTATCATTGAAAATACCTTATAATATAACGTAATATGGAGTGTATCATTGAATATACCTTATAATATAACGTAATATGCAGTGTATCATTGAAAATATCTTATAATATATCATAATATGCAGTTTATCATTGAAAATACCTTATAATATATAGTAGTTTACCATTGAAAATACCTTATAATATAACGTAATATGCAGTGTATCATTGAAAATACCTTATAATATATCGTAATTTGTAGTGTATCATTGAAAATACCTTATAATATATCGTAATATGCAGTGTATCATTGAAAATACCTTATAATAGAACGTAATATAAAGTGTATCATTGAAAACACCTTATAATATAACGTAATCTGCAGTGTATCATTGAAAATACCTTATAATATAACGTAATATGCAGTGTATCATTGAAAATACCTTATAATATATAGTAGTTTACCAATGAAAATACCTTATAATATAACGTAATATGCAGTGTATCATTGAAAATACCTTATTATATATCGTAATTTGTAGTGTATCATTGAAAATACCTTACGATATAACGTAGTATGCAGTGTATCATTGAAAATACCTTATAATATATAGTAGTTTACCATTGAAAATACTTTATAATATATCGTAATATGCAGTGTATCATTGAAAATACCTTATAATATAACGTAATATAAAGTGTATCATTGAAAACACCTTATAATATAACGTAATCTGCAGTGTATCATTGAAAACACCTTATAATATAACGTAATATAAAGTGTATCATTGAAAACACCTTATAATATAACGTAATCTGCAGTGTATCATTGAAAATACCTTATAATATAACGTAATATGCAGTGTATCATTGAAAATACCTTATAATATATAGTAGTTTACCAATGAAAATACCTTATAATATAACGTAATATGCAGTGTATCATTGAAAATACCTTATTATATATCGTAATTTGTAGTGTATCATTGAAAATACCTTACGATATAACGTAGTATGCAGTGTATCATTGAAAATACCTTATAATATATAGTAGTTTACCATTGAAAATACTTTATAATATATCGTAATATGCAGTGTATCATTGAAAATACCTTATAATATAACGTAATATAAAGTGTATCATTGAAAACACCTTATAATATAACGTAATCTGCAGTGTATCATTGAAAACACCTTATAATATAACGTAATATGCAGTGTATCAGTGAAAATACCTTACGATATAACGTAATCTGCAGTGTATCATTGAAAACACCTTATAATATAACGTAATATGCAGTGTATCATTGAAAATACCTTATAATATATGGTAATTTGTAGTGTATCAATGAAAATACCTTATAATATATCGTAATTTGTAGTGTATCATTGAAAATACCTTATAATATATCGTAATATGCAGTGTATCATTGAAAATACCTTATAATATAACGTAATATAAAGTGTATCATTGAAAACACCTTATAATATAACGTAATCTGCAGTGTATCATTGAAAATACCTAATAATATAACGTAATATGCAGTGTATCATTGAAAATACCTTATAATATATAGTAGTTTACCATTGAAAATACCTTATAATATAACGTAATATGCAGTGTATCATTGAAAATACCTTATTATATATCGTAATTTGTAGTGTATCATTGAAAATACCTTATAATATACCATAATATGCAGTTTATCATTGAAAATACCTTATAATATAACGTAATATGCAGTGTATCATTGAAAATACCATATAATATATCGTAATATGCAGTGTATCATTGAAAATACCTTATAATATATGGTAATTTGTAGTGTATCATTGAAAATACCTTGTAATATATCGTAATATGCAGTGTATCATTGAAAATACCTTATAATATAACGTAATATAAAGTGTATCATTGAAAACACCTTATAATATAACGTAATCTGCAGTGTATCATTGAAAATACCTTATAATATAACGTAATATGCAGTGTATCATTGAAAATACCTTATAATATAACGTAATATGCAGTGTATCATTGAAAATACCTTACGATATAACGTAGTATGCAGTGTATCATTGAAAATACCTTATAATATATAGTAGTTTACCTTTGAAAATACTTTATAATATATCGTAATATGCAGTGTATCATTGAAAATACCTTATAATATAACGTAATATAAAGTGTATCATTGAAAACACCTTATAATATAACGTAATCTGCAGTGTATCATTGAAAACACCTTATAATATAACGTAATATGCAGTGTATCATTGAAAATACCTTATAATATATGGTAATTTGTAGTGTATCAATGAAAATACCTTATAATATAACGTAATATGCAGTGTATCATTGAAAATACCTTATAATATATCGTAATTTGTAGTGTATCATTGAAAATACCTTATAATATATCGTAATATGCAGTGTATCATTGAAAATACCTTATAATATAACGTAATATAAAGTGTATCATTGAAAACACCTTATAATATAACGTAATCTGCAGTGTATCATTGAAAACACCTTATAATATAACGTAATATGCAGTGTATCATTGAAAATACCTTATAATATATGGTAATTTGTAGTGTATCATTGAAAATACCTTGTAATATATCGTAATATGCAGTGTATCATTGAAAATACCTTATGATATAACGTAATATAAAGTGTATCATTGAAAACACCTTATAATATAACGTAATCTGCAGTGTATCATTGAAAACACCTTATAATATAACGTAATATGCAGTGTATCATTGAAAATACCTTATAATATATCGTAATTTGTAGTGTATCATTGAAAATACCTTATAATATAACGTAATATGCAGTGTATCATTGAAAATACCTTATAATATATCGTAATTTGTAGTGTATCATTGAAAATACCTTATAATATATCGTAATATGCAGTGTATCATTGAAAATACCTTATAATATAACGTAATATGCAGTGTATCATTGAAAATACCTTATAATATAACGTAATATGCAGTGTATCATTGAAAATACCTTATAATATATCGTAATTTGTAGTGTATCATTGAAAATACCTTATAATATATCGTAATATGCAGTGTATCATTGAAAATACCTTATAATATAACGTAATATGCAGTGTATCATTGAAAATACCTTATAATATAACGTAATATGCAGGGTATCATTGAAAATACCTTATGATATAACGTAATATGCAGTGTATCATTGAAAATACCTTATAATATAACGTAATATGTAGTGTATCAATGAAAATACCTTATAATATAACGTAATATGCAGTGTATCATTGAAAATACCTTATAATATATCGTAATTTGTAGTGTATCATTGAAAATACCTTATAATATATCGTAATATGCAGTGTATCATTGAAAATACCTTATAATATAACGTAATATGCAGTGTATCATTGAAAATACCTTATAATATAACGTAATATGCAGTGTATCATTGAAAATACGTTATGATATAACGTAATATGCAGTGTATCATTGAAAATACCATATAATATATCGTAATATGCAGTGTATCATTGAAAATACCTTATAATATAACGTAATATGGAGTGTATCATTGAAAATACCTTATAATATAACGTAATATGCAGTGTATCATTGAAAATACCTTATAATATAACGTAATATGGAGTGTATCATTGAAAATACCTTATAATATAACGTAATATGCAGTGTATCATTGAAAATACCTTATAATATAACGTAATATGCAGTGTATCATTGAAAATACCTTATAATATAACGTAATATGCAGGGTATCATTGAAAATACCTTATGATATAACGTAATATGCAGTTTATCATTGAAAATACCTAATAATATAACGTAATATGCAGTGTATCATTGAAAATACCATATAATATATCGTAATATGCAGTGTATCATTGAAAATACCTTATAATATAACGTAATATGGAGTGTATCATTGAATATACCTTATAATATAACGTAATATGCAGTGTATCATTGAAAATATCTTATAATATATCATAATATGCAGTTTATCATTGAAAATACCTTATAATATATAGTAGTTTACCATTGAAAATACCTTATAATATAACGTAATATGCAGTGTATCATTGAAAATACCTTATAATATAACGTAATATGCAGTGTATCATTGAAAATACCTTATAATATATCGTAATATGCAGTGAATCATTGAAAATACCTTATAATAGAACGTAATATAAAGTGTATCATTGAAAACACCTTATAATATAACGTAATCTGCAGTGTATCATTGAAAATACCTTATAATATAACGTAATATGCAGTGTATCATTGAAAATACCTTATAATATATAGTAGTTTACCATGAAAATACCGTATAATATAACGTAATATGCAGTGTATTGTTGAAAATACCTTAATATATATCGTAATTTGTAGTGTATCATTGAAAATACCTTACGTTATAACGTAATATGCAGTGTATCATTGAAAATACCTTATAATATATAGTAGTTTACCATTGAAAATACCTTATAATATATCGTAATATGCAGTGTATCATTGAAAATACCTTATAATATAACGTAATATAAAGTGTATCATTGAAAACACCTTATAATATAACGTAATCTGCAGTGTATCATTGAAAACACCTTATAATATAACGTAATATAAAGTGTATCATTGAAAACACCTTATAATATAACGTAATATGCAGTGTATCATTGAAAATACCTTATAATATAACGTAATATGCAGTGTATCATTGAAAATACCTTATAATATATAGTAGTTTACAATGAAAATACCTTATAATATAACGTAATATGCAGTGTATCATTGAAAATACCTTATTATTATATCGTAATTTGTAGTGTATCATTGAAAATACCTTACGATATAACGTAATATGCAGTGTATCATTGAAAATACCTTATAATATATAGTAGTTTACCATTGAAAATACTTTATAATATATCGTAATATGCAGTGTATCATTGAAAATACCTTATAATATAACGTAATATAAAGTGTATCATTGAAAACACCTTATAATATAACGTAATCTGCAGTGTATCATTGAAAACACCTTATAATATAACGTAATATGCAGTGTATCAGTGAAAATACCTTACGATATAACGTAATCTGCAGTGGTATCATTGAAAATACGTTATAATATAACGTAATATGCAGTGTATCATTGAAAATACCTTATAATATATGGTAATTTGTAGTGTATCAATGAAAATACCTTATAATATATCGTAATTTGTAGTGTATCATTGAAAATACCTTATAATATATCGTAATATGCAGTGTATCATTGAAAATACCTTATAATATAACGTAATATAAAGTGTATCATTGAAAACACCTTATTAATATAACGTAATCTGCAGTGTATCATTGAAAATACCTAATAATATAACGTAAGATGCAGTGTATCATTGAAAATACCTTATAATATATAGTAGTTTACCATTGAAAATACCTTATAATATAACGTAATATGCAGTGTATCATTGAAAATACCTTATTATATATCGTAATTTGTAGTGTATCATTGAAAATACCTTATAATATACCATAATATGCAGTTTATCATTGAAAATACCTTATAATATAACGTAATATGCAGTGTATCATTGAAAATACCATATAATATATCGTAATATGCAGTGTATCATTGAAAATACCTTATAATATATGGTAATTTGTAGTGTATCATTGAAAATACCTTGTAATATAACGTAATATGCAGTGTATCATTGAAAATACCTTATAATATAACGTAATATAAAGTGTATCATTGAAAACACCTTATAATATAACGTAATCTGCAGTGTATCATTGAAAATACCTTATAATATAACGTAATATGCAGTGTATCATTGAAAATACCTTATAATATAACGTAATATGCAGGTGTATCATTGAAAATACCTTACGATATAACGTAGTATGCAGTGTATCATTGAAAATACCTTATAATATATAGTAGTTTACCTTTGAAAATACTTTATAATATATCGTAATATGCAGTGTATCATTGAAAATACCTTATAATATAACGTAATATAAAGTGTATCATTGAAAACACCTTATAATATAACGTAATCTGCAGTGTATCATTGAAAACACCTTATAATATAACGTAATATGCAGTGTATCATTGAAAATACCTTATAATATATGGTAATTTGTAGTGTATCAATGAAAATACCTTATAATATAACGTAATATGCAGTGTATCATTGAAAATACCTTATAATATATCGTAATTGTAGTGTATCATTGAAAATACCTTATAATATATCGTAATATGCAGTGTATCATTGAAAATACCTTATAATATAACGTAATATAAAGTGTATCATTGAAAACACCTTATAATATAACGTAATCTGCAGTGTATCATTGAAAACACCTTATAATATAACGTAATATGCAGTGTATCATTGAAAATACCTTATAATATATGGTAATTTGTAGTGTATCATTGAAAATACCTTGTAATATATCGTAATATGCAGTGTATCATTGAAAATACCTTATAATATAACGTAATATAAAGTGTATCATTTGAAAACACCTTATAATATAACGTAATCTGCAGTGTATCATTGAAAACACCTTATAATATAACGTAATATGCAGTGTATCATTGAAAATACCTTATAATATATGGTAATTTGTAGTGTATCAATGAAAATACCTTATAATATAACGTAATATGCAGTGTATCATTGAAAATACCTTATAATATATCGTAATTTGTAGTGTATCATTGAAAATACCTTATAATATATCGTAATATGCAGTGTATCATTGAAAATACCTTATAATATAACGTAATATGCAGTGTATCATTGAAAATACCTTATAAATAACGTAATATGCAGTGTATCATTGAAAATACCTTATAATATATCGTAATTTGTAGTGTATCATTGAAAATACCTTATAATATATCGTAATATGCAGTGTATCATTGAAAATACCTTATAATATAACGTAATATGCAGTGTATCATTGAAAATACCTTATAATATAACGTAATATGCAGGGTATCATTGAAAATACCTTATGATATAACGTAATATGCAGTGTATCATTGAAAATACCTTATACTATAACGTAATATGTAGTGTATCAATGAAAATACCTTATAATATAACGTAATATGCAGTGTATCATTGAAAATACCTTATAATATATCGTAATTTGTAGTGTATCATTGAAAATACCTTATAATATATCGTAATATGCAGGGTATCATTGAAAATACCTTATAATATAACGTAATATGCAGTGTATCATTGAAAATACCTTATAATATAACGTAATATGCAGTGTATCATTGAAAATACGTTATGCTATAACGTAATATGCAGTGTATCATTGAAAATACCATATAATATATCGTAATATGCAGTGTATCATTGAAAATACCTTATAATATAACGTAATATGGAGTGTATCATTGAAAATACCTTATAATATAACGTAATATGCAGTGTATCATTGAAATACCTTATAATATAACGTAATATGGAGTGTATCATTGAAAATACCTTATAATATAACGTAATATGCAGTGTATCATTGAAAATACCTTATAATATAACGTAATATGCAGTGTATCATTGAAATACCTTATAATATAACGTAATATGCAGGGTATCATTGAAAATACCTTATGATATAACGTAATATGCAATTTATCATTGAAAATACTAATAATATCACGTAATATGCAGTGTATCATTGAAAATACCATATAATATATCGTAATATGCAGTGTATCATTGAAAATACCTTATAATATAACGTAATATGGAGTGTATCATTGAATATACCTTATAATATAACGTAATATGCAGTGTATCATTGAAAAATATCTTATAATATATCATAATATGCAGTTTATCATTGAAAATACCTTATAATATATAGTAGTTTACCATTGAAAATACCTTATAATATAACGTAATATGCAGTGTATCATTGAAAATACCTTATAATATATCGTAATTTGTAGTGTATCATTGAAAATACCTTATAATATATCGTAATATGCAGTGTATCATTGAAATACCTTATAATAGAACGTAATATAAAGTGTATCATTGAAAACACCTTATAATATAACGTATATCTGCAGTGTATCATTGAAAATACCTTATAATATAACGTAATATGCAGTGTATCATTGAAAATACCTTATAATAGTACTAGTAGTTTACCAATGAAAATACCTTATAATATAACGTAATATGCAGTGTATCATTGAAAATACCTTATT
>CAKAJI010000258.1:0-25779 GCA_916610255.1 Lasioglossum lativentre | reverse complement strand
ATTTGCGGTTAGGACCGCACATTTGCGGTTAGGCCTGCACATTTGCGGTTAGGTCCGCACATTTGCGGTTAGGACCGCACATTTGCGGTTAGGTCCGCACATTTGCGGTTAGGTCCGCACATTTGCGGTTAGGACCGCACATTTGCGGTTAGGTCCGCACATTTGCGGTTAGGTCAGCACATTTGCGGATAGGTCCGCATATTTGCGGATAGGTCCGCACATTTTCGGGTAGGTCCGCACATTTGCGGTTAGGTCCGCACATTTGCGGTTAGGTCCACACATTTGCGGTGAGGTCCGCACATTTGCGGTTAGGGCCGCACATTTGCTGTTAGGTCCGCACATTTGCGATTAGGTCCACACATTTGCTGTTAGGTCCGCACATTTGCGGTTAGGTCCGCACATTTGCGATTTGGTCCACACATTTGCTGTTAGGTCCGCACATTTGCGATTAGGTCCACACATTTGCGGTTAGGTCGGCACATTTCCGGTTAGGTCTGCACATTTGCGGTTAGGTTCCCACATTTGCGGTGAGGTCCGCACATTTGCGGTTAGGTCCGCACATTTGCGGTTAGGTCCACACATTTGCGATTAGGTCCGCACATTTGCGGTTAGGTCCACACATTTGCGGTTAGGTCCGCACATTTGCGGTTAGGTCCGCACATTTGCGATTAGGTCCGCACATTTGCGGTTAGGACCGCACATTTGCGGTTAGGCCTGCACATTTGCGGTTAGGTCCGCACATTTGCGGTTAGGACCGCACATTTGCGGTTAGGTCCGCACATTTGCGGTTAGGTCCACACATTTGCGGTGAGGTCCGCACATTTGCGGTTAGGGCCGCACATTTGCGGTTAGATCCGCACATTTGCGGATAGGTCCGCATATTTGCTGTTAGGTCCGCACATTTGCGGTTAGGTCCGCACATTTGCGATTAGGTCCACACATTTGCTGTTAGGTCCGCACATTTGCGGTTAGGTCCGCACATTTGCGGTTAGGTCCGCACATTTTCGGGTAGGTCCGCACATTTGCGGTTAGGTCCGCACATTTGCGGTTAGGTCTACACATTTGCGGTTAGGTCCGCACATTTGCGGTTAGGACCGCACATTTGCGGTTAGGTCCGCACATTTGCGGTTAGGTCCGCACATTTTCGGGTAGGTCCGCACATTTGCGGTTAGGTCCGCACATTTGCGGTTAGGTCCACACATTTGCGGTTAGGTCCGCACATTTGCGGTTAGGTCCGCATATTTGCGGATAGGTCCGCACATTTTCGGGTAGGTCCGCACATTTGCGGTTAGGTCCGCACATTTGCGGTTAGGTCCACACATTTGCGGTTACGTCCGCACATTTGCGGTTAGGTCCACACATTTGCGGTTAGGTCCGCACATTTGCGGTTAAGTCCACACATTTGCGGTTAGGTCTGCACATTTGCGGTTAGGACCGCACATTTGCGGTTAGGTCCGTACATTTGCGGTTAGGTCCGCATATTTGCGGATAGGTCCGCACATTTTCGGGTAGGTCCGCACATTTGCGGTTAGGTCCGCACATTTGCGGTGAGGTCCGCACATTTGCGGTTAGGTCTGCATATATGCGGTTATTTCGGCAGATTTGCGGTTAGGTCCGCACATTTGCAATTAGGTCCACACATTTGCTGTTAGGTCCGCACATTTGCGGTTAGGTCCGCACATTTGCGGTTAGGTCCGCACATTTGCGGTTAGGTCCGCACATTTCCGGTTAGGTCCGCACATTTTCGGGTAGGTCCGCATATTTGCGGTTAGGTCTGCACATTTGCGGTTAGGACCGCACATTTGCGGTTAGGTCCGCACATTTGCGGTTAGGTCCACACATTTGCGGTGAGGTCCGCACATTTGCGGTTAGGGCCGCACATTTGCGGTTAGATCCGCACATTTGCGATTAGGTCCACACATTTGCTGTTAGGTCCGCACATTTGCGGTTAGGTCCGCACATTTGCGGTTAGGTCCGCACATTTGCGGTTAGGTCCGCACATTTGCGATTAGGTCCACACATTTGCTGTTAGGTCCGCACATTTGCGGTTAGGTCCGCACATTTGCGGTTAGGTCCGCACATTTGCGGTTAGGTCCGCACATTTTCGGGTAGGTCCGCACATTTGCGGTTAGGTCGACACATTTGCGGTTAGGTCCGCACATTTGCGGTTAGGTCCGCACATTTGCGGTTAGGACCGCACATTTGCGGTTAGGTCCGCACATTTGCGGTTAGGTCCACACATTTGCGGTGAGGTCCGCACATTTGCGGTTAGGTCTGCATATATGCGGTTATTTCGGCAGATTTGCGGTTAGGTCCGCACATTTGCGATTAGGTCCACACATTTGCTGTTAGGTCCGCACATTTGCGGTTAGGTCCGCACATTTGCGGTTAGGTCCGCACATTTGCGGTTAGGTCCGCACATTTTCGGGTAGGTCCGCACATTTGCGGTTAGGTCCGCACATTTGCGGTTAGGTCTACACATTTGCGGTTAGGTCCGCACATTTGCGGTTAGGACCGCACATTTGCGGTTAGGTCCGCACATTTGCGGTTAGGTCCGCACATTTGCGGTTAGGTCCGCACATTTTCGGGTAGGTCCGCACATTTTCGGGTAGGTCCGCACATTTGCGGTTAGGTCCGCACATTTGCGGTTAGGTCTGCACATTTGCGGTTAGGTCCGCACATTTGCGGTTAGGACCGCACATTTGCGGTTAGGTCCGCACATTTGCGGTTAGGTCCGCACATTTTCGGGTAGGTCCGCACATTTGCGGTTAGGTCCGCACATTTGCGGTTAAGTCCACACATTTGCGGTTAGGTCCGCACATTTGCGGTTAGGTCCGCATATTTGCGGATAGGTCCGCACATTTTCGGGTAGGTCCGCACATTTGCGATTAGGTCCACACATTTGCTGTTAGGTCCGCACATTTGCGGTTAGGTCCGCACATTTGCGATTAGGTCCACACATTTGCTGTTAGGTCCGCACATTTGCGGTTAGGTCCGCACATTTGCGGTTAGGTCCGCACATTTTCGGGTAGGTCCGCACATTTGCGGTTAGGTCCGCACATTTGCGGTTAGGTCTACACATTTGCGGTTAGGTCCGCACATTTGCGGTTAGGACCGCACATTTGCGGTTAGGTCCGCACATTTGCGGTTAGGTCCGCACATTTTCGGGTAGGTCCGCACATTTGCGGTTAGGTCCGCACATTTGCGGTTAAGTCCACACATTTGCGGTTAGGTCCGCACATTTGCGGTTAGGTCCGCATATTTGCGGATAGGTCCGCACATTTTCGGGTAGGTCCGCACATTTGCGGTTAGGTCCACACATTTGCGGTTAGGTCCACACATTTGCGGTTACGTCCGCACATTTGCGGTTAGGTCCACACATTTGCGGTTAGGTCCGCACATTTGCGGTTAAGTCCACACATTTGCGGTTAGGTCCGCACATTTGCGGTTAGGACCGCACATTTGCGGTTAGGTCCGCACATTTGCGGTTAAGTCCACACATTTGCGGTTAGGTCCGCACATTTGCGGTTAGGACCGCACATTTGCGGTTAGGTCCGCACATTTGCGGTTAGGTCCGCATATTTGCGGATAGGTCCGCACATTTTCGGGTAGGTCCACACATTTGCGGTTAGGTCCGCACATTTGCGGTTAGGACCGCACATTTGCGGTTAGGTCCGCACATTTGCGGTTAGGTCCGCATATTTGCGGATAGGACCGCACATTTGCGGTTAGGTCCGCACATTTGCGGTTAGGTCCGCACATTTGCGGTTAGGTCCGCACATTTGCGGTTAGGACCGCACATTTGCGGTTAGGTCCGCACATTTGCGGTTAGGTCCGCATATTTGCGGATAGGTCCGCACATTTTCGGGTAGGTCCACACATTTGCGGTTAGGTCCGCACATTTGCGGTTAGGTCTGCATATATGCGGTTTTTTCGGCAGATTTGCGGTTAGGTCCGCACATTTGCGATTAGGTCCACACATTTGCTGTTAGGTCCGCACATTTGCGGTTAGGTCCGCACATTTGCGGTTAGGTCCGCACATTTGCGGTTAGGTCCGCACATTTCCGGTTAGGTCCGCACATTTTCTGGTAGGTCCGCATATTTGCGGTTAGGTCTGCACATTTGCGGTTAGGACCGCACATTTGCGGTTAGGTCCGCACATTTGCGGTTAGGTCCACACATTTGCGGTGAGGTCCGCACATTTGCGGTTAGGGCCGCACATTTGCGGTTAGATCCGCACATTTGCGATTAGGTCCACACATTTGCTGTTAGGTCCGCACATTTGCGGTTAGGTCCGCACATTTGCGATTAGGTCCACACATTTGCTGTTAGGTCCGCACATTTGCGGTTAGGTCCGCACATTTGCGGTTAGGTCCGCACATTTTCGGGTAGGTCCGCACATTTGCGGTTAGGTCCGCACATTTGCGGTTAGGTCTACACATTTGCGGTTAGGTCCGCACATTTGCGGTTAGGACCGCACATTTGCGGTTAGGTCCGCACATTTGCGGTTAGGTCCGCACATTTTCGGGTAGGTCCGCACATTTGCGGTTAGGTCCGCACATTTGCGGTTAGGTCGACACATTTGCGGTTAGGTCCGCACATTTGCGGTTAGGTCCGCATATTTGCGGATAGGTCCGCACATTTTCGGGTAGGTCCGCACATTTGCGGTTAGGTCCGCACATTTGCGGTTAGGTCCACACATTTGCGGTTACGTCCGCACATTTGCGGTTAGGTCCACACATTTGCGGTTAGGTCCGCACATTTGCGGTTAAGTCCACACATTTGCGGTTAGGTCTGCACATTTGCGGTTAGGACCGCACATTTGCGGTTAGGTCCGCACATTTGCGGTTAGGTCCGCATATTTGCGGATAGGTCCGCACATTTTCGGGTAGGTCCGCACATTTGCGGTTAGGTCCGCACATTTGCGGTGAGGTCCGCACATTTGCGGTTAGGTCTGCATATATGCGGTTATTTCGGCAGATTTGCGGTTAGGTCCGCACATTTGCGATTAGGTCCACACATTTGCTGTTAGGTCCGCACATTTGCGGTTAGGTCCGCACATTTGCGGTTAGGTCCGCACATTTCCGGTTAGGTCCGCACATTTCCGGTTAGGTCCGCACATTTTCGGGTAGGTCCGCATATTTGCGGTTAGGTCTGCACATTTGCGGTTAGGACCGCACATTTTCGGTTAGGTCCGCACATTTGCGGTTAGGTCCACACATTTGCGGTGAGGTCCGCACATTTGCGGTTAGGGCCGCACATTTGCGGTTAGATCCGCACATTTGCGATTAGGTCCACACATTTGCTGTTAGGTCCGCACATTTGCGGTTAGGTCCGCACATTTGCGCTTAGGTCCGCACATTTGCGGTTAGGTCCGCACATTTGCGATTAGGTCCACACATTTGCTGTTAGGTCCGCACATTTGCGGTTAGGTCCGCACATTTGCGATTAGGTCCGCACATTTGCGGTTAGGTCCGCACATTTTCGGGTAGGTCCGCACATTTGCGGTTAGGTCGACACATTTGCGGTTAGGTCCGCACATTTGCGGTTAGGTCCGCACATTTGCGGTTAGGACCGCACATTTGCGGTTAGGTCCGCACATTTGCGGTTAGGTCCACACATTTGCGGTGAGGTCCGCACATTTGCGGTTAGGTCTGCATATATGCGGTTATTTCGGCAGATTTGCGGTTAGGTCCGCACATTTGCGATTAGGTCCACACATTTGCTGTTAGGTCCGCACATTTGCGGTTAGGTCCGCACATTTGCGGTTAGGTCCGCACATTTGCGGTTAGGTCCGCACATTTTCGGGTAGGTCCGCACATTTGCGGTTAGGTCCGCACATTTGCGGTTAGGTCTACACATTTGCGGTTAGGTCCGCACATTTGCGGTTAGGACCGCACATTTGCGGTTAGGTCCGCACATTTGCGGTTAGGTCCGCACATTTTCGGGTAGGTCCGCACATTTGCGGTTAGGTCCGCACATTTGCGGTTAAGTCCACACATTTGCGGTTAGGTCCGCACATTTGCGGTTAGGACCGCACATTTGCGGTTAGGTCCGCACATTTGCGGTTAGGTCCGCATATTTGCGGATAGGTCCGCACATTTTCGGGTAGGTCCGCACATTTGCGGTTAGGTCCGCACATTTGCGGTTAGGTCCACACATTTGCGGTGAGGTCCGCACATTTGCGGTTAGGTCTGCATATATGCGGTTATTTCGGCAGATTTGCGGTTAGGTCCGCACATTTGCGATTAGGTCCACACATTTGCTGTTAGGTCCGCACATTTGCGGTTAGGTCCGCACATTTGCGGTTAGGTCCGCACATTTGCGGTTAGGTCCGCACATTTTCGGGTAGGTCCGCACATTTGCGGTTAGGTCCGCACATTTGCGGTTAGGTCCACACATTTGCGGTTAGGTCCGCACATTTGCGGTTAGGTCCGCACATTTGCGGTTAGGTCCGCACATTTTCGGGTAGGTCCGCACATTTGCGGTTAGGTCCGCACATTTGCGGTTAGGTCTACACATTTGCGGTTAGGTCCGCACATTTGCGGTTAGGACCGCACATTTGCGGTTAGGTCCGCACATTTGCGGTTAGGTCCGCACATTTTCGGGTAGGTCCGCACATTTGCGGTTAGGTCCGCACATTTGCGGTTAAGTCCACACATTTGCGGTTAGGTCCGCACATTTGCGGTTAGGACCGCACATTTGCGGTTAGGTCCGCACATTTGCGGTTAGGTCCGCATATTTGCGGATAGGTCCGCACATTTTCGGGTAGGTCCGCACATTTGCGGTTAGGTCCGCACATTTGCGGTTAGGTCCACACATTTGCGGTTACGTCCGCACATTTGCGGTTAGGTCCACACATTTTCGGGTAGGTCCGCACATTTGCGGTTAGGTCCGCACATTTGCGGTTAGGTCCACACATTTGCGGTTAGGTCCGCACATTTGCGGTTAGGACCGCACACTTGCGGTTAGGTCCGCACATTTGCGGTTAGGTCCGCATATTTGCGGATAGGTCCGCACATTTTCGGGTAGGTCCGCACATTTGCGGTTAGGTCCGCACATTTGCGGTTAGGTCCACACATTTGCGGTTAGGTCCGCACATTTGCGGTTAGGTCAACACATTCGCGGTGACGTCCACACATTTGCGGTTAGGTCCGCACATTTGCGGTTAGGTCCGCACATTTGCGGTTAGGTCCGCACATTTGCGGTTAGGTCCGCACATTTTCGGGTAGGTCCGCACATTTGCGGTTAGGTCCGCACATTTGCGGTTAGGTCCACACATTTGCGGTTAGGTCCGCACATTTGCGGTTAGGACCGCACTTTTGCGGTTAGGTCCGCACATTTGCGGTTAGGTCCACACATTTGCGGTGAGGTCCGCACATTTGCGGTTAGGTCTGCATATATGCGGTTATTTCGGCAGATTTGCGGTTAGGTCCGCACATTTGCGATTAGGTCCACACATTTGCTGTTAGGTCCGCACATTTGCGGTTAGGTCCGCACATTTGCGGTTAGGTCCGCACATTTTCGGGTAGGTCCGCACATTTGCGGTTAGGTCCGCACATTTGCGGTTAGGTCCACACATTTGCGGTTAGGTCCGCACATTTGCGGTTAGGTCCACACATTTGCGGTTAGGTCCGCACATTTGCGGTTAGGTCCGCACATTTTCGGGTAGGTCCGCACATTTGCGGTTAGGTCCGCACATTTGCGGTTAGGACCGCACATTTGCGGTTAGGTCCGCACATTTGCGGTTAGGTCCACACATTTGCGGTGAGGTCCGCACATTTGCGGTTAGGTCTGCATATATGCGGTTATTTCGGCAGATTTGCGGTTAGGTCCGCACATTTGCGATTAGGTCCACACATTTGCTGTTAGGTCCGCACATTTGCGGTTAGGTCCGCACATTTGCGGTTAGGTCCGCACATTTGCGGTTAGGTCCGCACATTTTCGGGTAGGTCCGCACATTTGCGGTTAGGTCCGCACATTTGCGGTTATTTCCACACATTTGCGGTTAGGTCCGCACATTTGCGGTTAGGACCGCACATTTGCGGTTAGGTCCGCACATTTGCGGTTAGGTCCGCATATTTGCGGATAGGTCCGCACATTTTCGGGTAGGTCCGCACATTTGCGGTTAGGTCCGCACATTTGCGGTTAGGTCCGCACATTTGCGGTTAGGTCCGCACATTTTCGGGTAGGTCCGCACATTTGCGGTTAGGTCTGCATATATGCGGTTATTTCGGCAGATTTGCGGTTAGGTCCGCACATTTGCGATTAGGTCCACACATTTGCTGTTAGGTCCGCACATTTGCGGTTAGGTCCGCACATTTGCGGTTAAGTCCACACATTTGCTGTTAGGTCCGCACATTTGCGGTTAGGTCCGCACATTTGCGGTTAGGTCCACACATTTGCGGTTAGGTCCGCACATTTGCGGTTAGGTCCACACATTTGCGGTTAGGTCCGCACATTTGCGGTTAGGTCCGCACATTTTCGGGTAGGTCCGCACATTTGCGGTTAGGTCCGCACATTTGCGGTTAGGACCGCACATTTGCGGTTAGGTCCGCACATTTGCGGTTAGGTCCACACATTTGCGGTGAGGTCCGCACATTTGCGGTTAGGTCTGCATATATGCGGTTATTTCGGCAGATTTGCGGTTAGGTCCGCACATTTGCGATTAGGTCCACACATTTGCTGTTAGGTCCGCACATTTGCGGTTAGGTCCGCACATTTGCGGTTAGGTCCGCACATTTGCGGTTAGGTCCGCACATTTTCGGGTAGGTCCGCACATTTGCGGTTAGGTCCGCACATTTGCGGTTATTTCCACACATTTGCGGTTAGGTCCGCACATTTGCGGTTAGGACCGCACATTTGCGGTTAGGTCCGCACATTTGCGGTTAGGTCCGCATATTTGCGGATAGGTCCGCACATTTTCGGGTAGGTCCGCACATTTGCGGTTAGGTCCGCACATTTGCGGTTAGGTCCACACATTTGCGGTTAGGTCCGCACATTTTCGGGTAGGTCCGCACATTTGCGGTTAGGTCTGCATATATGCGGTTATTTCGGCAGATTTGCGGTTAGGTCCGCACATTTGCGATTAGGTCCACACATTTGCTGTTAGGTCCGCACATTTGCGGTTAGGTCCGCACATTTGCGGTTAAGTCCACACATTTGCTGTTAGGTCCGCACATTTGCGGTTAGGTCCGCACATTTGCGGTTAGGTCCGCACATTTGCGGTTAGGTCCACACATTTGCGGTTAGGTCCGCACATTTGCGGTTAGGTCCGCACTTTTGCAGTTAGGTCCGCACATTTGCGGTTAGGTCCGCACATTTTCGGTTAGGTCCGCACATTTGCGGTTAGGTCCGCACATTTGCGGTTATTTCCACACATTTGCGGTTAGGTCCGCACATTTGCGGTTAGGACCGCACATTTGCGGTTAGGTCCGCACATTTGCGGTTAGGTCCGCATATTTGCGGATAGGTCCGCACATTTTCGGGTAGGTCCGCACATTTGCGGTTAGGTCCGCACATTTGCGGTTAGGTCCGCACATTTGCGGTTAGGTCCGCACATTTTCGGGTAGGTCCGCACATTTGCGGTTAGGTCTGCATATATGCGGTTATTTCGGCAGATTTGCGGTTAGGTCCGCACATTTGCGATTAGGTCCACACATTTGCTGTTAGGTCCGCACATTTGCGGTTAGGTCCGCACATTTGCGATTAGGTCCACACATTTGCTGTTAGGTCCGCACATTTGCGGTTAGGTCCGCACATTTGCGGTTAGGTCCGCACATTTGCGGTTAGGTCCACACATTTGCGGTTAGGTCCGCACATTTGCGGTTAGGACCGCACATTTGCGGTTAGGTCCGCACATTTGCGGTTAGGTCCGCATATTTGCGGATAGGTCCGCACATTTTCGGGTAGGTCCGCACATTTGCGGTTAGGTCCGCACATTTGCGGTTAGGTCCACACATTTGCGGTTAGGTCCGCACATTTGCGGTTAGGTCAACACATTCGCGGTGACGTCCACACATTTGCGGTTAGGTCCGCACATTTGCGGTTAGGTCCGCACATTTGCGGTTAGGTCCACACATTTGCGGTTAGGTCCGCACATTTGCGGTTAGGTCCGCACATTTGCGGTTAGGACCGCACATTTGCGGTTAGGTCCGCACATTTGCGGTTAGGTCCGCATATTTCCGGATAGGTCCGCACATTTTCGGGTAGTTCCGCACATTTGCGGTTAGGTCCGCACATTTGCAGTTAGGTCCACACATTTGCGGTTAGGTCCGCACATTTGCGGTTAGGTCAACACATTTGCGGTGAGGTCCGCACATTTGCGGTTAGGTCCGCACATTTGCGGTTAGGTCCGCACATTTGCGGTTAGGTCTGCATATATGCGGTTATTTCGGCAGATTTGCGGTTAGGTCCGCACATTTGCGATTAGGTCCACACATTTGCTGTTAGGTCCGCACATTTGCGGTTAGGTCCGCACATTTGCGGTTAGGTCCGCACATTTGCGGTTAGGTCCGCACATTTTCGGGTAGGTCCGCACATTTGCGGTTAGGTCCGCACATTTGCGGTTAGGTCCACACATTTGCGGTTAGGTCCGCACATTTGCGGTTAGGACCGCACTTTTGCGGTTAGGTCCGCACATTTGCGGTTAGGTCCACACATTTGCGGTGAGGTCCGCACATTTGCGGTTAGGTCTGCATATATGCGGTTATTTCGGCAGATTTGCGGTTAGGTCCGCACATTTGCGATTAGGTCCACACATTTGCTGTTAGGTCCGCACATTTGCGGTTAGGTCCGCACATTTGCGGTTAGGTCCGCACATTTTCGGGTAGGTCCACACATTTGCGGTTAGGTCCGCACATTTGCGGTTAGGTCGACACATTTGCGGTTAGGTCCGCACATTTGCGGTTAGGTCCGCACATTTGCGGTTAGGACCGCACATTTGCGGTTAGGTCCGCACATTTGCGGTTAGGTCCGCACATTTGCGGTTAGGTCCACACATTTGCGGTGAGGTCCGCACATTTGCGGTTAGGTCTGCATACATGCGGTTATTTCGGCAGATTTGCGGTTAGGTCCGCACATTTGCGATTAGGTCCACACATTTGCTGTTAGGTCCGCACATTTGCGGTTAGGTCCGCACATTTGCGGTTAGGTCCGCACATTTGCGGTTAGGTCCGCACATTTGCGGTTAGGTCCGCACATTTTCGGGTAGGTCCGCACATTTGCGGTTAGGTCCGCACATTTGCGGTTATTTCCACACATTTGCGGTTAGGTCCGCACATTTGCGGTTAGGACCGCACATTTGCGGTTAGGTCCGCACATTTGCGGTTAGGTCCGCATATTTGCGGATAGGTCCGCACATTTTCGGGTAGGTCCGCACATTTGCGGTTAGGTCCGCACATTTGCGGTTAGGTCCACACATTTGCGGTTAGGTCCGCACATTTGCGGTTAGGTCAACACATTCGCGGTGAGGTCCACACATTTGCGGTTAGGTCCGCACATTTGCGGTTAGGTCTGCATATATGCGGTTATTTCGGCAGATTTGCGGTTAGGTCCGCACATTTGCGATTAGGTCCACACATTTGCTGTTAGGTCCGCACATTTGCGGTTAGGTCCGCACATTTGCGGTTAAGTCCACACATTTGCGGTTAGGTCCGCACATTTGCGGTTAGGACCGCACATTTGCGGTTAGGTCCGCACATTTGCGGTTAGGTCAACACATTCGCGGTGACGTCCACACATTTGCGGTTAGGTCCGCACATTTGCGGTTAGGTCCGCACATTTGCGGTTAGGTCCACACATTTGCGGTTAGGTCCGCACATTTGGGGTTAGGTCCGCACATTTGCGGTTAGGACCGCACATTTGCGGTTAGGTCCGCACATTTGCGGTTAGGTCCGCATATTTGCGGATAGGTCCGCACATTTTCGGGTAGTTCCGCACATTTGCGGTTAGGTCCGCACATTTGCAGTTAGGTCCACACATTTGCGGTTAGGTCCGCACATTTGCGGTTAGGTCAACACATTCGCGGTGAGGTCCACACATTTGCGGTTAGGTCCGCACATTTGCGGTTAGGTCCGCACATTTGCGGTTAGGTCTGCATATATGCGGTTATTTCGGCAGATTTGCGGTTAGGTCCGCACATTTGCGATTAGGTCCACACATTTGCTGTTAGGTCCGCACATTTGCGGTTAGGTCCGCACATTTGCGGTTAGGTCCGCACATTTGCGGTTAGGTCCGCACATTTTCGGGTAGGTCCGCACATTTGCGGTTAGGTCCGCACATTTGCGGTTAGGTCCACACATTTGCGGTTAGGTCCGCACAATTGCGGTTAAGGACCGCACTTTTGCGGTTAGGTCCGCACATTTGCGGTTAGGTCCACACATTTGCGGTGAGGTCCGCACATTTGCGGTTAGGTCTGCATATATGCGGTTATTTCGGCAGATTTGCGGTTAGGTCCGCACATTTGCGATTAGGTCCACACATTTGCTGTTAGGTCCGCACATTTGCGGTTAGGTCCGCACATTTGCGGTTAGGTCCACACATTTGCGGTGAGGTCCGCACATTTGCGGTTAGGTCTGCATATATGCGGTTATTTCGGCAGATTTGCGGTTAGGTCCGCACATTTGCGATTAGGTCCACACATTTGCTGTTAGGTCCGCACATTTGCGGTTAGGTCCGCACATTTGCGGTTAGGTCCGCACATTTGCGGTTAGGTCCGCACATTTTCGGGTAGGTCCGCACATTTGCGGTTAGGTCCGCACATTTGCGGTTATTTCCACACATTTGCGGTTAGGTCCGCACATTTGCGGTTAGGACCGCACATTTGCGGTTAGGTCCGCACATTTGCGGTTAGGTCAGCATATTTGCGGATAGGTCCGCACATTTTCGGGTAGGTCCGCACATTTGCGGTTAGGTCCGCACATTTGCGGTTAGGTCCACACATTTGCGGTTAGGTCCGCACATTTGCGGTTAGGTCAACACATTCGCGGTGAGGTCCACACATTTGCGGTTAGGTCCGCACATTTGCGGTTAGGTCTGCATATATGCGGTTATTTCGGCAGATTTGCGGTTAGGTCCGCACATTTGCGATTAGGTCCACACATTTGCTGTTAGGTCCGCACATTTGCGGTTAGGTCCGCACATTTGCGGTTAAGTCCACACATTTGCGGTTAGGTCCGCACATTTGCGGTTAGGACCGCACATTTGCGGTTAGGTCCGCACATTTGCGGTTAGGTCAACACATTCGCGGTGACGTCCACACATTTGCGGTTAGGTCCGCACATTTTCGGGTAGGTCCGCACATTTGCGGTTAGGTCCGCACATTTGCGGTTATTTCCACACATTTGCGGTTAGGTCCGCACATTTGCGGTTAGGACCGCACATTTGCGGTTAGGTCCGCACATTTGCGGTTAGGTCCGCATATTTGCGGATAGGTCCGCACATTTTCGGGTAGGTCCGCACATTTGCGGTTAGGTCCGCACATTTGCGGTTAGGTCCACACATTTGCGGTTAGGTCCGCACATTTTCGGGTAGGTCCGCACATTTGCGGTTAGGTCTGCATATATGCGGTTATTTCGGCAGATTTGCGGTTAGGTCCGCACATTTGCGATTAGGTCCACACATTTGCTGTTAGGTCCGCACATTTGCGGTTAGGTCCGCACATTTGTGGTTAAGTCCACACATTTGCTGTTAGGTCCGCACATTTGCGGTTAGGTCCGCACATTTGCGGTTAGGTCCGCACATTTGCGGTTAGGTCCACACATTTGCGGTTAGGTCCGCACATTTGCGGTTAGGACCGCACATTTGCGGTTAGGTCCGCACATTTGCGGTTAGGTCCGCATATTTGCGGATAGGTCCGCACATTTTCGGGTAGGTCCGCACATTTGCGGTTAGGTCCGCACATTTGCGGTTAGGTCCACACATTTGCGGTTAGGTCCGCACATTTGCGGTTAGGTCAACACATTCGCGGTGACGTCCACACATTTGCGGTTAGGTCCGCACATTTGCGGTTAGGTCCGCACATTTGCGGTTAGGTCCACACATTTGCGGTTAGGTCCGCACATTTGCGGTTAGGTCCGCACATTTGCGGTTAGGACCGCACATTTGCGGTTAGGTCCGCACATTTGCGGTTAGGTCCGCATATTTGCGGATAGGTCCGCACATTTTCGGGTAGTTCCGCACATTTGCGGTTAGGTCCGCACATTTGCAGTTAGGTCCACACATTTGCGGTTAGGTCCGCACATTTGCGGTTAGGTCAACACATTCGCGGTGAGGTCCACACATTTGCGGTTAGGTCCGCACATTTGCGGTTAGGTCCGCACATTTGCGGTTAGGTCTGCATATATGCGGTTATTTCGGCAGATTTGCGGTTAGGTCCGCACATTTGCGATTAGGTCCACACATTTGCTGTTAGGTCCGCACATTTGCGGTTAGGTCCGCACATTTGCGGTTAGGTCCGCACATTTGCGGTTAGGTCCGCACATTTTCGGGTAGGTCCGCACATTTGCGGTTAGGTCCGCACATTTGCGGTTAGGTCCACACATTTGCGGTTAGGTCCGCACATTTGCGGTTAGGACCGCACTTTTGCGGTTAGGTCCGCACATTTGCGGTTAGGTCCACACATTTGCGGTGAGGTCCGCACATTTGCGGTTAGGTCTGCATATATGCGGTTATTTCGGCAGATTTGCGGTTAGGTCCGCACATTTGCGATTAGGTCCACACATTTGCTGTTAGGTCCGCACATTTGCGGTTAGGTCCGCACATTTGCGGTTAGGTCCGCACATTTTCGGGTAGGTCCGCACATTTGCGGTTAGGTCCGCACATTTGCGGTTAGGTCCACACATTTGCGGTTAGGTCCGCACATTTGCGGTTAGGTCCGCACATTTTCGGGTAGGTCCGCACATTTGCGGTTAGGTACGCACATTTGCGGTTAGGTCGACACATTTGCGGTTAGGTCCGCACATTTGCGGTTAGGTCCGCACATTTGCGGTTAGGACCGCACATTTGCGGTTAGGTCCGCACATTTGCGGTTAGGTCCGCACATTTGCGGTTAGGTCCACACATTTGCGGTGAGGTCCGCACATTTGCGGTTAGGTCTGCATATATGCGGTTATTTCGGCAGATTTGCGGTTAGGTCCGCACATTTGCGATTAGGTCCACACATTTGCTGTTAGGTCCGCACATTTGCGGTTAGGTCCGCACATTTGCGGTTAGGTCCGCACATTTGCGGTTAGGTCCGCACATTTTCGGGTAGGTCCGCACATTTGCGGTTAGGTCCGCACATTTGCGGTTATTTCGGCACATTTGCGGTTAGGTCCGCACATTTGCGGTTAGGACCGCACATTTGCGGTTAGGTCCGCACATTTGCGGTTAGGTCCGCATATTTGCGGATAGGTCCGCACATTTTCGGGTAGGTCCGCACATTTGCGGTTAGGTCCGCACATTTGCGGTTAGGTCCACACATTTGCGGTTAGGTCCGCACATTTGCGGTTAGGTCAACACATTCGCGGTGAGGTCCACACATTTGCGGTTAGGTCCGCACATTTGCGGTTAGGTCTGCATATATGCGGTTATTTCGGCAGATTTGCGGTTAGGTCCGCACATTTGCGATTAGGTCCACACATTTGCTGTTAGGTCCGCACATTTGCGGTTAGGTCCGCACATTTGCGGTTAGGTCCACACATTTGCGGTTAGGTCCGCACATTTGCGGTTAGGACCGCACATTTGCGGTTAGGTCCGCACATTTGCGGTTAGGTCAACACATTCGCGGTGACGTCCACACATTTGCGGTTAGGTCCGCACATTTGCGGTTAGGTCCGCACATTTGCGGTTAGGTCCACACATTTGCGGTTAGGTCCGCACATTTGGGGTTAGGTCCGCACATTTGCGGTTAGGACCGCACATTTGCGGTTAGGTCCGCACATTTGCGGTTAGGTCCGCATATTTGCGGATAGGTCCGCACATTTTCGGGTAGTTCCGCACATTTGCGGTTAGGTCCGCACATTTGCAGTTAGGTCCACACATTTGCGGTTAGGTCCACACATTTGCTGTTAGGTCCGCACATTTGCGGTTAGGTCCGCACATTTGCGGTTAGGTCCGCACATTTGCGGTTAGGTCCGCACATTTTCGGGTAGGTCCGCACATTTGCGGTTAGGTCCGCACATTTGCGGTTAGGTCCACACATTTGCGGTTAGGTCCGCACAATTGCGGTTAAGGACCGCACTTTTGCGGTTAGGTCCGCACATTTGCGGTTAGGTCCACACATTTGCGGTGAGGTCCGCACATTTGCGGTTAGGTCTGCATATATGCGGTTATTTCGGCAGATTTGCGGTTAGGTCCGCACATTTGCGATTAGGTCCACACATTTGCTGTTAGGTCCGCACATTTGCGGTTAGGTCCGCACATTTGCGGTTAGGTCCACACATTTGCGGTGAGGTCCGCACATTTGCGGTTAGGTCTGCATATATGCGGTTATTTCGGCAGATTTGCGGTTAGGTCCGCACATTTGCGATTAGGTCCACACATTTGCTGTTAGGTCCGCACATTTGCGGTTAGGTCCGCACATTTGCGGTTAGGTCCGCACATTTGCGGTTAGGTCCGCACATTTTCGGGTAGGTCCGCACATTTGCGGTTAGGTCCGCACATTTGCGGTTAGGTCCACACATTTGCGGTTAGGTCCGCACATTTGCGGTTAGGTCCACACATTTGCGGTTAGGTCCGCACATTTGCGGTTAGGTCCGCACATTTTCGGGTAGGTCCGCACATTTGCGGTTAGGTCCGCACATTAACGGTTAGGTCGACACATTTGCGGTTAGGTCCGCACATTTGCGGTTAGGTCCGCACATTTGCGGTTAGGACCGCACATTTGCGGTTAGGTCCGCACATTTGCGGTTAGGTCCACACATTTGCGGTTAAGTCCACACATTTGCGGTTAGGTCCGCACATTTGCGGTTAGGACCGCACATCTGCGGTTAGGTCCGCACATTTGCGGTTAGGTCAACACATTCGCGGTGACGTCCACACATTTGCGGTTAGGTCCGCACATTTGCGGTTAGGTCCGCACATTTGCGGTTAGGTCCACACATTTGCGGTTAGGTCCGCACATTTGGGGTTAGGTCCGCACATTTGCGGTTAGGACCGCACATTTGCGGTTAGGTCCGCACATTTGCGGTTAGGTCCGCATATTTGCGGATAGGTCCGCACATTTTCGGGTAGTTCCGCACATTTGCGGTTAGGTCCGCACATTTGCAGTTAGGTCCACACATTTGCGGTTAGGTCCGCACATTTGCGGTTAGGTCAACACATTCGCGGTGAGGTCCGCACATTTGCGGTTAGGTCCGCACATTTGCGGTTAGGTCCGCACATTTGCGGTTAGGTCTGCATATATGCGGTTATTTCGGCAGATTTGCGGTTAGGTCCGCACATTTGCGATTAGGTCCACACATTTGCTGTTAGGTCCGCACATTTGCGGTTAGGTCCGCACATTTGCGGTTAGGTCCGCACATTTGCGGTTAGGTCCGCACATTTTCGGGTAGGTCCGCACATTTGCGGTTAGGTCCGCACATTTGCGGTTAGGTCCACACATTTGCGGTTAGGTCCGCACAATTGCGGTTAAGGACCGCACTTTTGCGGTTAGGTCCGCACATTTGCGGTTAGGTCCACACATTTGCGGTGAGGTCCGCACATTTGCGGTTAGGTCTGCATATATGCGGTTATTTCGGCAGATTTGCGGTTAGGTCCGCACATTTGCGATTAGGTCCACACATTTGCTGTTAGGTCCGCACATTTGCGGTTAGGTCCGCACATTTGCGGTTAGGTCCACACATTTGCGGTGAGGTCCGCACATTTGCGGTTAGGTCTGCATATATGCGGTTATTTCGGCAGATTTGCGGTTAGGTCCGCACATTTGCGATTAGGTCCACACATTTGCTGTTAGGTCCGCACATTTGCGGTTAGGTCCGCACATTTGCGGTTAGGTCCGCACATTTGCGGTTAGGTCCGCACATTTTCGGGTAGGTCCGCACATTTGCGGTTAGGTCCGCACATTTGCGGTTATTTCCACACATTTGCGGTTAGGTCCGCACATTTGCGGTTAGGACCGCACATTTGCGGTTAGGTCCGCACATTTGCGGTTAGGTCCGCATATTTGCGGATAGGTCCGCACATTTTCGGGTAGGTCCGCACATTTGCGGTTAGGTCCACACATTTGCGGTTAGGTCCGCACATTTGCGGTTAGGTCAACACATTCGCGGTGAGGTCCACACATTTGCGGTTAGGTCCGCACATTTGCGGTTAGGTCTGCATATATGCGGTTATTTCGGCAGATTTGCGGTTAGGTCCGCACATTTGCGATTAGGTCCACACATTTGCTGTTAGGTCCGCACATTTGCGGTTAGGTCCGCACATTTTCGGGTAGGTCCGCACATTTGCGGTTAGGTCCGCACATTTGCGGTTAGGTCCACACATTTGCGGTTAGGTCCGCACATTTGCGGTTAGGACCGCACATTTGCGGTTAGGTCCGCATATTTGCGGATAGGTCCGCACATTTTCGGGTAGGTCCGCACATTTGCGGTTAGGTCCGCACATTTGCGGTTAGGTCCACACATTTGCGGTGAGGTCCTCACATTTTCGGGTAGGTCCGCACATTTGCGGTTAGGTCCGCACATTTGCGGTTAGGTCCACACATTTGCGGTGAGGTCCGCACATTTGCGGTTAGGTCCGCACATTTGCGGTTAGGTCCGCACATTTGCCCTTAGGTCCGCACATTTTCGGGTAGGTCCGCACATTTGCGGTTAGGTCCGCACATTTCCGGTTAGGTCCGCACATTTGCGGTGAGGTCCGCACATTTGCGGTTAGGTCCGCACATTTGCGGTTAGGTCCGCACATTTGTGATTAGGTCCGCACATTTGCGGTTAGGTCTGCACATTTGGGGTTAGGTCTGCATTTTTGCGGTTATTTCGGCACATTTACGGTTAGGTCCGCACATTTGCGGATAAATCCGCACATTTGCGGTTAGGTCCGCACATTTGCGGTTAGGTGAGCACATTTGCGGTTAGGTCCGCACATTTGCGGTGAGGTCCGCACATTTGCGGATAGGTCCGCACATTTGCGGTTAGGTCCGCACATTTCCGGTTAGGTCCGCACATTTTCGGGTAGGTCCGCACATTTGCGGTTAGGTCCGCACATTTGCGGTTAGATCCACACATTTGCGGTGAGGTCCGCACATTTGCGGTTAGGTCCGCACATTTGCGGTTAGGTCCGCACATTTGCGGTTAGGTCCGCACATTTGCGGTTAGGTCCGCACATTTGCGGTTAGTTCCGCACATTTGCGGTGAGGTCCGCACATTTGCGGTTAGGTCAACACATTTGCAGTTAGCTCCGCACATTTGCGGTTAGGTCAACACATTTGCGGTTAGGTCCGCACATTTGCTGTTAGGTCCGCACATTTGCGGTTAGGTCAACACATTTGCGGTGAGGTCCGCACATTTGCGGTTAGGTCCGCACATTTGCGGTTAGGTCCACACATTTGCGGTGAGGTCCTCACATTTTCGGGTAGGTCCGCACATTTGCGGTTAGGTCCGCACATTTGCGGTTAGGTCCACACATTTGCGGTGAGGTCCGCACATTTGCGGTTAGGTCCGCACATTTGCGGTTAGGTCCGCACATTTGCGGTTAGGTCCGCACATTTTCGGGTAGGTCCGCACATTTGCGGTTAGGTCCGCACATTTCCGGTTAGGTCCGCACATTTGCGGTTAGGTCCGCAAATTTGCGGTTAGGTGAGCACATTTGCGGTTAGGTCCGCACATTTGCTGTGAGGTCCGCACATTTGCGGATAGGTCCGCACATTTGCGGTTAGGTCCGCACATTTCCGGTTAGGTCCGCACATTTTCGGGTAGGTCCGAACATTTGCGGTTAGGTCCGCACATTTGCGGTTAGATCCACACATTTGCGGTGAGGTCCGCACATTTGCGGTTAGGTCCGCACATTTGCGGTTAGGTCCGCACATTTGCGGTTAGGTCCGCACATTTGCGGTTAGGTCCGCACATTTGCGGTTAGTTCCGCACATTTGCGGTGAGGTCCGCACATTTGCGGTTAGGTCAACACATTTGCAGTTAGCTCCGCACATTTGCGGTTAGGTCAACACATTTGCGGTTAGGTCCGCACATTTGCGGTTAGGTCCGCACATTTGCGGTTAGGTCAACACATTTGCGGTGAGGTCCGCACATTTGCGGTTAGGTCCGCACATTTGCGGTTAGGTCCGCACATTTGCGGTTAGGTCCGCACATTTCCGGTTAGGTCCGCATATTTTCGGGTAGGTCCGCACGTTTGCGGTTAGGTCAACACATTTGCGGTGAGGTCCGCACATTTGCGGAGAGGTCCGTACATTTGCGGTTAGGTCCGCACATTTGCAGTTAGTTCCGCACATTTTCGGGTAGGTCCGCACATTTGCGGTTAGGTCCGCACATTTGCGGTTAGGTCGACACATTTGCGGTTAGGTCCGCACATTTGCGGTTAGGTCCGCACATTTGCGGTTAGGACCGCACATTTGCGGTTAGGTCCGCACATTTGCGGTTATGTCCACACATTTTCGGTGAGGTCCGCACATTTGCGGTTAGGTCTGCATATATGCGGTTATTTCGGCAGATTTGCGGTTATTTCCGCACATTTGCGATTAGGTCCACACATTTGCGGTTATGTCCGCACATTTCCGGTTAGGTCCGCACATTTTCGGGTAGGTCCGCACATTTGCGGTGAGGTCCGCACATTTGCGGTTAGGTCCGCACATTTGCGGTTAGGTCTGCACATTTGGGGTTAGGTCCGCACATTTGCGGTTAGGTCCGCACATTTGCGGTTAGGTCCGCACATTTGGGGTTAGGTCTGCACATTTGGGGTTAGGTCCGCACATTTGCGGTTAGGTCTGCATATATGCGGTTATTTCGGCAGATTTGCGGTTAGGTCCGCACATTTGCGATTAGGTCCACACATTTGCTGTTAGGTCCGCACATTTGCGGTTAGGTCCGCACATTTGCGGTTAGGTCCGCACATTTGCGGTTAGGTCCGCACATTTTCGGGTAGGTCCGCACATTTGCGGTTAGGTCCGCACATTTGCGGTTAGGTCGACACATTTGCGGTTAGGTCCGCACATTTGCGGTTAGGTCCACACATTTGCGGTGAGGTCCGCACATTTGCGGTTAGGTCTGCATATATGCGGTTATTTCGGCAGATTTGCGGTTAGGTCCGCACATTTGCGATTAGGTCCACACATTTGCTGTTAGGTCCGCACATTTGCGGTTAGGTCCGCACATTTGCGGTTAGGTCCGCACATTTGCGGTTAGGTCCGCACATTTGCGGTTAGGTCCGCACATTTTCGGGTAGGTCCGCACATTTGCGGTTAGGTCCGCACATTTGCGGTTAGGTCCACACATTTGCGGTTAGGTCCGCACATTTGCGGTTAGATCCACACATTTGCGGTGAGGTCCGCACATTTGCGGTTAGGTCCGCACATTTGCGGTTAGGTCCGCACATTTGCGGTTAGGTCCGCACATTTGCGGTTAGGTCCGCACATTTGCGGTTAGTTCCGCACATTTGCGGTGAGGTCCGCACATTTGCGGTTAGGTCAACACATTTGCAGTTAGCTCCGCACATTTGCGGTTAGGTCAACACATTTGCGGTTAGGTCCGCACATTTCCGGTTAGGTCCGCATATTTTCGGGTAGGTCCGCACGTTTGCGGTTAGGTCAACACATTTGCGGTGAGGTCCGCACATTTGCGGAGAGGTCCGTACATTTGCGGTTAGGTTCGCACATTTGCAGTTAGTTCCGCACATTTGCGGTGAGGTCCGCACATTTGCGGTTAGGTCCGCACATTTGCAGTTAGTTCCGCACATTTGCGGTGAGGTCCGCACATTTTCGGGTAGGTCCGCACATTTGCGGTTAGGTCCGCACATTTGCGGTTAGGTCCACACATTTGCGGTTAGGTCCGCACATTTGCGGTTAGATCCACACATTTGCGGTGAGGTCCGCACATTTGCGGTTAGGTCCGCACATTTGCGGTTAGGTCCGCACATTTGCGGTTAGGTCCGCACATTTGCGGTTAGGTCCGCACATTTTCGGGTAGGTCCGCACATTTGCGGTTAGGTCCGCACATTTGCGGTTAGGTCCACACATTTGCGGTTAGGTCCGCACATTTGCGGTTAGGACCGCACATTTGCGGTTAGGTCCGCATATTTGCGGATAGGTCCGCACATTTTCGGGTAGGTCCGCACATTTGCGGTTAGGTCCGCACATTTGCGGTGAGGTCCGCACATTTGCGGTTAGGTCCGCACATTTGCGGTTAGGTCTGCACATTTGGGGTTAGGTCCGCACATTTGCGGTTAGGTCCGCACATTTGCGGTTAGGTCCGCACATTTGGGGTTAGGTCTGCACATTTGGGGTTAGGTCCGCACATTTGCGGTTAGGTCTGCATATATGCGGTTATTTCGGCAGATTTGCGGTTAGGTCCGCACATTTGCGATTAGGTCCACACATTTGCTGTTAGGTCCGCACATTTGCGGTTAGGTCCGCACATTTGCGGTTAGGTCCGCACATTTGCGGTTAGGTCCGCACATTTTCGGGTAGGTCCGCACATTTGCGGTTAGGTCCGCACATTTGCGGTTAGGTCGACACATTTGCGGTTAGGTCCGCACATTTGCGGTTAGGTCCACACATTTGCGGTGAGGTCCGCACATTTGCGGTTAGGTCTGCATATATGCGGTTATTTCGGCAGATTTGCGGTTAGGTCCGCACATTTGCGATTAGGTCCACACATTTGCTGTTAGGTCCGCACATTTGCGGTTAGGTCCGCACATTTGCGGTTAGGTCCGCACATTTGCGGTTAGGTCCGCACATTTGCGGTTAGGTCCGCACATTTTCGGGTAGGTCCGCACATTTGCGGTTAGGTCCGCACATTTGCGGTTAGGTCCACACATTTGCGGTTAGGTCCGCACATTTGCGGTTAGATCCACACATTTGCGGTGAGGTCCGCACATTTGCGGTTAGGTCCGCACATTTGCGGTTAGGTCCGCACATTTGCGGTTAGGTCCGCACATTTGCGGTTAGGTCCGCACATTTGCGGTTAGTTCCGCACATTTGCGGTGAGGTCCGCACATTTGCGGTTAGGTCAACACATTTGCAGTTAGCTCCGCACATTTGCGGTTAGGTCAACACATTTGCGGTTAGGTCCGCACATTTCCGGTTAGGTCCGCATATTTTCGGGTAGGTCCGCACGTTTGCGGTTAGGTCAACACATTTGCGGTGAGGTCCGCACATTTGCGGAGAGGTCCGTACATTTGCGGTTAGGTCCGCACATTTGCAGTTAGTTCCGCACATTTGCGGTGAGGTCCGCACATTTGCGGTTAGGTCCGCACATTTGCAGTTAGTTCCGCACATTTGCGGTGAGGTCCGCACATTTTCGGGTAGGTCCGCACATTTGCGGTTAGGTCCGCACATTTGCGGTTAGGTCCACACATTTGCGGTTAGGTCCGCACATTTGCGGTTAGATCCACACATTTGCGGTGAGGTCCGCACATTTGCGGTTAGGTCCGCACATTTGCGGTTAGGTCCGCACATTTGCGGTTAGGTCCGCACATTTGCGGTTAGGTCCGCACATTTTCGGGTAGGTCCGCACATTTGCGGTTAGGTCCGCACATTTGCGGTTAGGTCCACACATTTGCGGTTAGGTCCGCACATTTGCGGTTAGGACCGCACATTTGCGGTTAGGTCCGCATATTTGCGGATAGGTCCGCACATTTTCGGGTAGGTCCGCACATTTGCGGTTAGGTCCGCACATTTGCGGTTAGGTCCACACATTTGCGGTGAGGTCCGCACATTTTCGGGTAGGTCCGCACATTTGCGGTTAGGTCCGCACATTTGCGGTTAGGTCCACACATTTGCGGTGAGGTCCGCACATTTGCGGTTAGGTCCGCACATTTGCGGTTAGGTCCGCACATTTGCGGTTAGGTCCGCACATTTTCGGGTAGGTCCGCACATTTGCGGTTAGGTCCGCACATTTCCGGTTAGGTCCGCAAATTTGCGGTGAGGTCCGCACATTTGCGGTTAGGTCCGCACATTTGCGGTTAGGTCCGCACATTTGTGATTAGGTCCGCACATTTGCGGTTAGGTCTGCACATTTGGGGTTAGGTCTGCATTTTTGCGGTTATTTCGGCACATTTACGGTTAGGTCCGCACATTTGCGGATAAATCCGCACATTTGCGGTTAGGTCCGCACATTTGCGGTTAGGTGAGCACATTTGCGGTTAGGTCCGCACATTTGCGGTGAGGTCCGCACATTTGCGGATAGGTCCGCACATTTGCGGTTAGGTCCGCACATTTCCGGTTAGGTCCGCACATTTTCGGGTAGGTCCGCACATTTGCGGTTAGGTCCGCACATTTTCGGGTAGGTCCGCACGTTTGCGGTTAGGTCAACACATTAGCGGTGAGGTCCGCACATTTGCGGAGAGGTCCGTACATTTGCGGTTAGGTCCGCACATTTGCAGTTAGTTCCGCACATTTGCGGTGAGGTCCGCACATTTGCGGTTAGGTCCGCACATTTGCAGTTAGTTCCGCACATTTGCGGTGAGGTCCGCACATTTGCGGTTAGGTCCGCACATTTGCAGTTAGTTCCGCACATTTGCGGTGAGGTCCGCACATTTGCGGTTAGGTCCGCACATTTGCGGTTAGGTCCGCACATTTGCGGTTAGGTCCGCACATTTGCGGTTAGGTCCGCACATTTCCGGTTAGGTCCGCATATTTTCGGGTAGGTCCGCACGTTTGCGGTTAGGTCAACACATTTGCGGTGAGGTACGCACATTTGCGGAGAGGTCCGTACATTTGCGGTTAGGTCCGCACATTTGCAGTTAGTTCCGCACATTTGCGGTGAGGTCCGCACATTTGCGGTTAGGTCCGCACATTTGCAGTTAGTTCCGCACATTTGCGGTGAGGTCCGCACATTTGCGTTTAGGTCCGCACATTTGCAGTTAGTTCCGCACATTTGCGGTGAGGTCCGCACATTTGCGGTTAGGTCCGCACATTTGCGGTTAGGTCCGCACATTTGCGGTTAGGTCCGCACATTTGCGGTTAGGTCCGTACATTTTCGGGTAGGTCCGCACATTTGCAGTTAGGTCCGCACATTTGCGGTTAGGTCCACACATTTGCGGTGAGGTCCGCACATTTGCGGTTAGGTCCGCACATTTGCGGTTAGGTCAACACATTCGCGGTGAGGTCCACACATTTGCGGTTAGGTCCGCACATTTGCGGTTAGGTCCGCACATTTGCGGTTAGGTCCACACATTTGCAGTTAGGTCCGCACATTTGCGGTTAGGTCCGCACATTTGCGGTTAGGTCCGCACATTTTCGGGTAGGTCCGCACATTTGCGGTTAGGTCCGCACATTTGCGGTTAGGTCGACACATTTGCGGTTAGGTCGACACATTTGCGGTTAGGTCCGCACATTTGCGGTTAGGTCCGCACATTTGCGGTTAGGACCGCACATTTGCGGTTAGGTCCGCACATTTGCGGTTAGGTCCACACATTTTCGGTGAGGTCCGCACATTTGCGGTTAGGTCTGCATATATGCGGTTATTTCGGCACATTTGCGGTTAGGTCGACACATTTGCGGTTAGGTCCGCACATTTGCGGTTAGGTCCGCACATTTGCGGTTAGGACCGCACATTTGCGGTTAGGTCCGCACATTTGCGGTTAGTTCCGCACATTTGCGGTGAGGTCCGCACATTTGCGGTTAGGTCC
>CAKAJI010000257.1:0-27261 GCA_916610255.1 Lasioglossum lativentre | reverse complement strand
GATAAACTACTATATATTATAAGGTATTTTCAATGATACACTACAAATTACGTTATATTATAAGGTATTTTCAATGATACACTGCATATTACGTTATATTATAAGGTGTTTTCAATGATACACTGCATATTACGTTATATTATAAGGTATTTTCAATGATACGCTGCATATTACGTTATATTATAAGGTATTTTCAATGATACACTGCATATTACGTTATATTATAAGGTATTTTCAATGATACACTACAAATAACGATATATTATAAGGTATTTTCAATGATACACTGCATATTACGTTATATTATAAGGTATTTTCAATGATACACTGCATATTACGTTATATTATAAGGTATTTTCAATGATACACTGCATATTACGTTATATTATAAGGTATTTTCAATGATACACTGCATATTACGTTATATTATAAGGTATTTTCAATGATACACTGCATATTACGTTATATTATAAGGTATTTTCAATGATACACTGCATATTACGTTATATTATAAGGTATTTTCAATGATAAACTACTACGTATTATAAGGTATTTTCAATGATACACTGCATATTGCGTTATATTATAAGGTATTTTCATTGATAGACTAGAATTACCATATATTCTAAGGTATTTTCAATGATACACTGCATATTACGTTATATTATAAGGTATTTTCAATGATACACTGCATATTACGTTATATTATAAGGTATTTTCATTGATAGACTAGAATTACCATATATTCTAAGGTATTTTCAATGATACACTGCATATTACGTTATATTATAAGGTATTTTCAATGATACACTGCATATTACGTTATATTATAAGGTATTTTCAATCATACACTGCATATTACGTTATATTATAAGGTATTTTCAATGATAAACTACTACGTATTATAAGGTATTTTCAATGATACACTGCATATTGCGTTATATTATAAGGTATTTTCATTGATAGACTAGAATTACCATATATTCTAAGGTATTTTCAATGATACACTGCATATTACGTTATATTATAAGGTATTTTCAATGATACACTACAAATAACGATATATTATAAGGTATTTTCAATGATACACTGCATATTACGTTATATTATAAGGTATTTTCAATGATACACTGCATATTACGTTATATTATAAGGTATTTTCAATGATACACTGCATATTACGTTATATTATAAGGTATTTTCAATGATACACTGCATATTACGTTATATTATAAGGTATTTTCAATGATAAACTGCATATTACGTTATATTATAAGGTATTTTCAATGATAAACTACTACGTATTATAAGGTATTTTCAATGATACACTGCATATTGCGTTATATTATAAGGTATTTTCATTGATAGACTAGAATTACCATATATTCTAAGGTATTTTCAATGATACACTGCATATTACGTTATATTATAAGGTATTTTCAATGATACACTGCATATTACGTTATATTATAAGGTATTTTCAATCATACACTGCATATTACGTTATATTATAAGGTATTTTCAATGATACACTGCATATTACGTTATATTATAAGGTATTTTCAATGATACACTGCATATTACGTTATATTATAAGGTATTTTTAAAGATACACTACAAATAACGATATATTATAAGGTATTTTCAATGATACACTGCATATTACGTTATATTATAAGGTATTTTCATTGATAGACTAGAATTACCATATATTCTAAGGTATTTTCAATGATACACTGCATATTACGTTATATTATAAGGTATTTTCAATGATACACTGCATATTACGTTATATTATAAGGTATTTTCAATCATACACTGCATATTACGTTATATTATAAGGTATTTTCAATGATACACTGCATATTACGTTATATTATAAGGTATTTTCAATGATACACTGCATATTACGTTATATTATAAGGTATTTTTAAAGATACACTACAAATAACGATATATTATTAGGTATTTTCAATGATACACTGCATATTACGTTATATTATAAGGTATTTTCAATGATAAACTACTACGTATTATAAGGTATTTTCAACGATACACTGCATATTACGTTATATTATAAGGTATTTTCAATGATACACTGTATATTACGATATATTATATGGTATTTTCAAAGATACACTGCATATTACGTTATATTATAAGGTATTTTCAATGATACACTGCATATTACGTTATACTATAAGGTATTTTCAATGACAAACTACTATATACTATAAGGTATTTTCAATGATAAACTACTATATATTATAAGGTATTTTCAATGGTAAACTACTATATATTACAAGGTATTTTCAATGATAGACTGCATATTACGTTATATTATAAGGTATTTTCAATGATACACTGCATATTACGTTATATTATAAGGTGTTTTCAATGATACACTGCATATTACGTTATATTATAAGGTATTTTCATTGATAGACTAGAATTACCATATATTCTAAGGTATTTTCAATGATACACTGCATATTACGTTATATTATAAGGTATTTTCAATGATACACTGCATATTACGTTATATTATAAGGTATTTTCAATCATACACTGCATATTACGTTATATTATAAGGTATTTTCAATGATAAACTACTACGTATTATAAGGTATTTTCAATGATACACTGCATATTGCGTTATATTATAAGGTATTTTCATTGATAGACTAGAATTACCATATATTCTAAGGTATTTTCAATGATACACTGCATATTACGTTATATTATAAGGTATTTTTCAATGATAAACTACTACGTATTATAAGGTATTTTCAATGATACACTGCATATTGCGTTATATTATAAGGTATTTTCATTGATAGACTAGAATTACCATATATTCTAAGGTATTTTCAATGATACACTGCATATTACGTTATATTATAAGGTATTTTCAATGATACACTACAAATAACGATATATTATAAGGTATTTTCAATGATACACTGCATATTACGTTATATTATAAATTATTTTCAATGATACACTGCATATTACGTTATATTATAAGGTATTTTCAATGATACACTGCATATTACGTTATATTATAAGGTATTTTCAATGATACACTGCATATTACGTTATATTATAAGGTATTTTCAATGATAAACTGCATATTACGTTATATTATAAGGTATTTTCAATGATACACTGCATATTACGTTATATTATAAGGTATTTTCAATCATACACTGCATATTACGTTATATTATAAGGTATTTTCAATGATACACTGCATATTACGTTATATTATAAGGTATTTTCAATGATACACTGCATATTACGTTATATTATAAGGTATTTTTAAAGATACACTACAAATAACGATATATTATAAGGTATTTTCAATGATACACTGCATATTACGTTATATTATAAGGTATTTTCATTGATAGACTAGAATTACCATATATTCTAAGGTATTTTCAATGATACACTGCATATTACGTTATATTATAAGGTATTTTCAATGATACACTGCATATTACGTTATATTATAAGGTATTTTCAATCATACACTGCATATTACGTTATATTATAAGGTATTTTCAATGATACACTGCATATTACGTTATATTATAAGGTATTTTCAATGATACACTGCATATTACGTTATATTATAAGGTATTTTTAAAGATACACTACAAATAACGATATATTATTAGGTATTTTCAATGATACACTGCATATTACGTTATATTATAAGGTATTTTCAATGATAAACTACTACGTATTATAAGGTATTTTCAACGATACACTGCATATTACGTTATATTATAAGGTATTTTCAATGATACACTGCATATTACGTTATATTATAAGGTATTTTCAAAGATACACTACAAATAACGATATATTATTAGGTATTTTCAATGATACACTGCATATTACGTTATATGAGAAGGTATTTTCATTGATACACTACAAATTACGATATATTATAAGGTATTTTCAATGATACACTGCATATTACGTTATATTATAAGGTATTTTCAATGATAAACTACTACGTATTATAAGGTATTTTCAATGATACACTGCATATTGCGTTATATTATAAGGTATTTTCATTGATAGACTAGAATTACCATATATTCTAAGGTATTTTCAATGATACACTGCATATTACGTTATATTATAAGGTATTTTCAATGATACACTACAAATAACGATATATTATAAGGTATTTTCAATGATACACTGCATATTACGTTATATTATAAATTATTTTCAATGATACACTGCATATTACGTTATATTATAAGGTATTTTCAATGATACACTGCATATTACGTTATATTATAAGGTATTTTCAATGATACACTGCATATTACGTTATATTATAAGGTATTTTCAATGATAAACTGCATATTACGTTATATTATAAGGTATTTTCAATGATAAACTACTACGTATTATAAGGTATTTTCAATGATACACTGCATATTGCGTTATATTATAAGGTATTTTCATTGATAGACTAGAATTACCATATATTCTAAGGTATTTTCAATGATACACTGCATATTACGTTATATTATAAGGTATTTTCAATGATACACTGCATATTACGTTATATTATAAGGTATTTTCAATCATACACTGCATATTACGTTATATTATAAGGTATTTTCAATGATACACTGCATATTACGTTATATTATAAGGTATTTTCAATGATACACTGCATATTACGTTATATTATAAGGTATTTTTAAAGATACACTACAAATAACGATATATTATAAGGTATTTTCAATGATACACTGCATATTACGTTATATTATAAGGTATTTTCATTGATAGACTAGAATTACCATATATTCTAAGGTATTTTCAATGATACACTGCATATTACGTTATATTATAAGGTATTTTCAATGATACACTGCATATTACGTTATATTATAAGGTATTTTCAATCATACACTGCATATTACGTTATATTATAAGGTATTTTCAATGATACACTGCATATTACGTTATATTATAAGGTATTTTCAATGATACACTGCATATTACGTTATATTATAAGGTATTTTTAAAGATACACTACAAATAACGATATATTATTAGGTATTTTCAATGATACACTGCATATTACGTTATATTATAAGGTATTTTCAATGATAAACTACTACGTATTATAAGGTATTTTCAACGATACACTGCATATTACGTTATATTATAAGGTATTTTCAATGATACACTGCATATTACGTTATATTATAAGGTATTTTCAAAGATACACTACAAATAACGATATATTATTAGGTATTTTCAATGATACACTGCATATTACGTTATATGAGAAGGTATTTTCATTGATACACTACAAATTACGATATATTGTAAGGTATTTTCAATGATACACTGCATATTACGTTATATTATAAGGTATTTTCAATGATAAACTACTACGTATTATAAGGTATTTTCAATGATACACTGCATATTGCGTTATATTATAAGGTATTTTCATTGATAGACTAGAATTACCATATATTCTAAGGTATTTTCAATGATACACTGCATATTACGTTATATTATAAGGTATTTTCAATGATACACTACAAATAACGATATATTATAAGGTATTTTCAATGATACACTGCATATTACGTTATATTATAAATTATTTTCAATGATACACTGCATATTACGTTATATTATAAGGTATTTTCAATGATACACTGCATATTACGTTATATTATAAGGTATTTTCAATGATACACTGCATATTACGTTATATTATAAGGTATTTTCAATGATAAACTGCATATTACGTTATATTATAAGGTATTTTCAATGATAAACTACTACGTATTATAAGGTATTTTCAATGATACACTGCATATTGCGTTATATTATAAGGTATTTTCATTGATAGACTAGAATTACCATATATTCTAAGGTATTTTCAATGATACACTGCATATTACGTTATATTATAAGGTATTTTCAATGATACACTGCATATTACGTTATATTATAAGGTATTTTCAATCATACACTGCATATTACGTTATATTATAAGGTATTTTCAATGATACACTGCATATTACGTTATATTATAAGGTATTTTCAATGATACACTGCATATTACGTTATATTATAAGGTATTTTCAATGATACACTGCATATTACGTTATATTATAAGGTATTTTCAATGATACACTGCATATTACGTTATATTATAAGGTATTTTCAATGATAAACTACTACGTATTATAAGGTATTTTCAATGATACACTGCATATTGCGTTATATTATAAGGTATTTTCATTGATAGACTAGAATTACCATATATTCTAAGGTATTTTCAATGATACACTGCATATTACGTTATATTATAAGGTATTTTCAATGATACACTGCATATTACGTTATATTATAAGGTATTTTCATTGATAGACTAGAATTACCATATATTCTAAGGTATTTTCAATGATACACTGCATATTACGTTATATTATAAGGTATTTTCAATGATACACTGCATATTACGTTATATTATAAGGTATTTTCAATCATACACTGCATATTACGTTATATTATAAGGTATTTTCAATGATACACTGCATATTACGTTATATTATAAGGTATTTTCAATGATACGCTGCATATTACGTTATATTATAAGGTATTTTCAATGATACACTGCATATTACGTTATATTATAAGGTATTTTTAAAGATACACTACAAATAACGATATATTATAAGGTATTTTCAATGATACACTGCATATTACGTTATATTATAAGGTATTTTCATTGATAGACTAGAATTACCATATATTCTAAGGTATTTTCAATGATACACTGCATATTACGTTATATTATAAGGTATTTTCAATGATACACTGCATATTACGTTATATTATAAGGTATTTTCAATCATACACTGCATATTACGTTATATTATAAGGTATTTTCAATGATACACTGCATATTACGTTATATTATAAGGTATTTTCAATGATACACTGCATATTACGTTATATTATAAGGTATTTTCAATGATACACTGCATATTACGTTATATTATAAGGTATTTTCAATGATACACTACAAATTACGTTATATTATAAGGTATTTTCAATGATACACTGCATATTACGTTATATTATAAGGTATTTTCATTGATAGACTAGAATTACCATATATTCTAAGGTATTTTCAATGATACACTGCATATTACGTTATATTATAAGGTATTTTCAATGATACACTGCATATTACGTTATATTATAAGGTATTTTCAAAGATACACTACAAATAACGATATATTATAAGGTATTTTCAATGATACACTGCATATTACGTTATATGAGAAGGTATTTTCATTGATACACTACAAATTACGATATATTATAAGGTATTTTCAATGATACACTGCATATTACGTTATATTATAAGGTATTTTCAATGATAAACTACTACGTATTATAAGGTATTTTCAATGATACACTGCATATTACGTTATATTATAAGGTATTTTCATTGATAGACTAGAATTACCATATATTCTAAGGTATTTTCAATGATACACTGCATATTACGTTATATTATAAGATATTTTCAAAGATACACTACAAATAACGATATATTATAAGGTATTTTCAATGATACACTGCATATTACGTTATATTATAAGGTATTTTCAATGATAAACTACTACGTATTATAAGGTATTTTCAATGATACACTGCATATTGCGTTATATTATAAGGTATTTTCATTGATAGACTAGAATTACCATATATTCTAAGGTATTTTCAATGATACACTGCATATTACGTAATATTATAAGGTATTCTCAATGATACACTGCATATTACGTTATATTATAAGGTATTATCAATGATAAACTACTATATATTATAAGGAATTTTCAATGATAAACTACTATATATTATAAGGTATTTTCAATGATACACTGCATATTACGTTATATTATAAGGTATTTTCAATGATACACTGCATATTACGTTATATTATAAGGTATTTTCAAAGATACACTACAAATAACGATATATTATAAGGTATTTTCAATGATACACTGCATATTACGTTATATGAGAAGGTATTTTCATTGAAGCACTACAAATTACGATATATTATAAGGTATTTTCAATGATACACTGCATATTACGTTATATGAGAAGGTATTTTCAAAGATACACTACAAATAACGATATATTATAAGGTATTTTCAATGATACACTGCATATTACGTTATATTATAAGGTATTTTCAATGATAAACTACTACGTATTATAAGGTATTTTCAATGATACACTGCATATTACGTTATATTATAAGGTATTTTCATTGATAGACTAGAATTACCATATATTCTAAGGTATTTTCAATGATACACTGCATATTACGTAATATTATAAGGTATTTTCAATGATACACTGAATATTACGTTATATTATAAGGTATTTTCAATCATACACTGCATATTCCCTTATATTATAAGGTATTTTCAATGATACACTGTATATTACGTTATATTATAAGGTATTTTCAATGATACACTGCATATTACGTTATATTATAAGGTATTTTCAATGATACACTGCATATTACGTTATATTATAAGGTATTTTCAATGATACACTGCATATTACGTTATATTATAAGGTATTCTCAATGATACACTGCATATTACGTTATATTATAAGGTATTATCAATGATAAACTACTATATATTATAAGGAATTTTCAATGATAAACTACTATATATTATAAGGTATTTTCAATGATACACTACAAATTACGTTATATTATAAGGTATTTTCAATGATACACTGCATATTACGTTATATTATAAGGTGTTTTCAATGATACACTGCATATTACGTTATATTATAAGGTATTATCAATGATAAACTACTATATATTATAAGGAATTTTCAATGATAAACTACTATATATTATAAGGTATTTTCAATGATACACTGCATATTACGTTATATTATAAGGTATTTTCAATGATAAACTACTACGTATTATAAGGTATTTTCAATGATACACTGCATATTGCGTTATATTATAAGGTATTTTCATTGATACACTGCATATTACGTTATATTATAAGGTATTTTCAAAGATACACTACAAATAACGATATATTATAAGGTATTTTCAATGATACACTGCATATTACGTTATATGAGAAGGTATTTTCATTGATACACTACAAATTACGATATATTATAAGGTATTTTCAATGATACACTGCATATTACGTTATATTATAAGGTATTTTCAATGATAAACTACTACGTATTATAAGGTATTTTCAATGATACACTGCATATTACGTTATATTATAAGGTATTCTCAATGATACACTGCATATTACGTTATATTATAAGGTATTATCAATGATAAACTACTATATATTATAAGGAATTTTCAATGATAAACTACTATATATTATAAGGAATTTTCAATGATAAACTACTATATATTATAAGGTATTTTCAATGATACACTACAAATTACGTTATATTATAAGGTATTTTCAATGATACACTGCATATTACGTTATATTATAAGGTGTTTTCAATGATACACTGCATATTACGTTATATTATAAGGTATTTTCATTGATAGACTAGAATTACCATATATTCTAAGGTATTTTCAATGATACACTGCATATTACGTTATATTATAAGGTATTCTCAATGATACACTGCATATTACGTTATATTATAAGGTATTATCAATGATAAACTACTATTTATTATAAGGAATTTTCAATGATAAACTACTATATATTATAAGGTATTTTCAATGATACACTACAAATTACGTTATATTATAAGGTATTTTCAATGATACACTGCATATTACGTTATATTATAAGGTGTTTTCAATGATACACTGCATATTACGTTATATTATAAGGTATTTTCATTGATAGACTAGAATTACCATATATTCTAAGGTATTTTCAATGATACACTGCATATTACGTTATATTATAAGGTATTTTCAAAGATACACTACAAATAACGATATATTATAAGGTATTTTCAATGATACACTGCATATTACGTTATATTATAAGGTATTTTCAATGATAAACTACTACGTATTATAAGGTATTTTCAATGATACACTGCATATTGCGTTATATTATAAGGTATTTTCATTGATAGACTAGAATTACCATATATTCTAAGGTATTTTCAATGATACACTGCATATTACGTTATATTATAAGGTATTTTCAATGATACACTGCATATTACGTTATATTATAAGGTATTTTCAAAGATACACTACAAATAACGATATATTATAAGGTATTTTCAATGATACACTGCATATTACGTTATATGAGAAGGTATTTTCATTGATACACTACAAATTACGATATATTATAAGGTATTTTCAATGATACACTGCATATTACGTTATATTATAAGGTATTTTCAATGATAAACTACTACGTATTATAAGGTATTTTCAATGATACACTGCATATTACGTTATATTATAAGGTATTTTCATTGACAGACTAGAATTACCATATATTCTAAGGTATTTTCAATGATACACTGCATATTACGTTATATTATAAGGTATTTTCAAAGATACACTACAAATAACGATATATTATAAGGTATTTTCAATGATACACTGCATATTACGTTATATTAGAAGGTATTTTCAATGATAAACTACTACGTATTATAAGGTATTTTCAATGATACACTGCATATTGCGTTATATTATAAGGTATTTTCATTGATAGACAAGAATTACCATATATTCTAAGGTATTTTCAATGATACACTGCATATTACGTTATATTATAAGGTATTTTCAATGATACACTGCATATTACGTTATATTATAAGGTATTTTCAAAGATACACTACAAATAACGATATATTATAAGGTATTTTCAATGATACACTGCATATTACGTTATATTATAAGGTATTCTCAATGATACACTGCATATTACGTTATATTATAAGGTATTATCAATGATAAACTACTATATATTATAAGGAATTTTCAATGATAAACTACTATATATTATAAGGTATTTTCAATGATACACTGCATATTACGTTATATTATAAGGTATTTTCAATGATACACTGCATATTACGTTATATTATAAGGTGTTTTCAATGATACACTGCATATTACGTTATATTATAAGGTATTTTCATTGATAGACTAGAATTACCATATATTCTAAGGTATTTTCAATGATACACTGCATATTACGTTATATTATAAGGTATTTTCAAAGATACACTACAAATAACGATATATTATAAGGTATTTTCAATGATACACTGCATATTACGTTATATTATAAGGTATTTTCAATGATAAACTACTACGTATTATAAGGTATTTTCAATGATACACTGCATATTGCGTTATATTATAAGGTATTTTCATTGATAGACTAGAATTACCATATATTCTAAGGTATTTTCAATGATACACTGCATATTACGTTATATTATAAGGTATTTTCAATGATACACTGCATATTACGTTATATTATAAGGTATTTTCAAAGATACACTACAAATAACGATATATTATAAGGTATTTTCAATGATACACTGCTTATTACGTTATATGAGAAGGTATTTTCATTGATACACTACAAATTACGATATATTATAAGGTATTTTCAATGATACACTGCATATTACGTTATATTATAAGGTATTTTCAATGATAAACTACTACGTATTATAAGGTATTTTCAATGATACACTGCATATTACGTTATATTATAAGGTATTTTCATTGATAGACTAGAATTACCATATATTCTAAGGTATTTTCAATGATACACTGCATATTACGTTATATTATAAGGTATTTTCAAAGATACACTACAAATAACGATATATTATAAGGTATTTTCAATGATACACTGCATATTACGTTATATTATAAGGTATTTTCAATGATAAACTACTACGTATTATAAGGTATTTTCAATGATACACTGCATATTGCATTATATTATAAGGTATTTTCATTGATAGACTAGAATTACCATATATTCTAAGGTATTTTCAATGATACACTGCATATTACGTTATATTATAAGGTATTTTCAATGATACACTGCATATTACGTTATATTATAAGGTATTTTCAAAGATACACTACAAATAACGATATATTATAAGGTATTTTCAATGATACACTGCTTATTACGTTATATGAGAAGGTATTTTCATTGATACACTACAAATTACGATATATTATAAGGTATTTTCAATGATACACTGCATATTACGTTATATTATAAGGTATTTTCAATGATAAACTACTACGTATTATAAGGTATTTTCAATGATACACTGCATATTACGTTATATTATAAGGTATTTTCATTGATAGACTAGAATTACCATATATTCTAAGGTATTTTCAATGATACACTGCATATTACGTTATATTATAAGGTATTTTCAAAGATACACTACAAATAACGATATATTATAAGGTATTTTCAATGATACACTGCATATTACGTTATATTATAAGGTATTTTCAATGATAAACTACTACGTATTATAAGGTATTTTCAATGATACACTGCATATTGCGTTATATTATAAGGTATTTTCATTGATAGACTAGAATTACCATATATTCTAAGGTATTTTCAATGATACACTGCATATTACGTTATATTATAAGGTATTTTCAATGATACACTGCATATTACGTTATATTATAAGGTATTTTCAAAGATACACTACAAATAACGATATATTATAAGGTATTTTCAATGATACACTGCATATTACGTTATATTATAAGGTATTCTCAATGATACACTGCATATTACGTTATATTATAAGGTATTATCAATGATAAACTACTATATATTATAAGGAATTTTCAATGATAAACTACTATATATTATAAGGTATTTTCAATGATACACTGCATATTACGTTATATTATAAGGTATTTTCAAAGATACACTACAAATAACGATATATTATAAGGTATTTTCAATGATACACTGAATATTACGTTATATTATAAGGTATTTTCAATCATACACTGCATATTCCCTTATATTATAAGGTATTTTCAATGATACACTGTATATTACGTTATATTATAAGGTATTTTCAATGATACACTGCATATTACGTTATATTATAAGGTATTTTCAATGATACACTGCATATTACGTTATATTATAAGGTATTTTCAATGATACACTGCATATTACGTTATATTATAAGGTATTTTCAATGATACACTGCATATTACGTTATATTATAAGGTATTTTCATTGATAGACTAGAATTACCATATATTCTAAGGTATTTTCAATGATACACTGCATATTACGTTATATTATAAGGTATTTTCAAAGATACACTACAAATAACGATATATTATAAGGTATTTTCAATGATACACTGCATATTACGTTATATTATAAGGTATTTTCAATGATAAACTACTACGTATTATAAGGTATTTTCAATGATACACTGCATATTGCGTTATATTATAAGGTATTTTCATTGATAGACTAGAATTACCATATATTCTAAGGTATTTTCAATGATACACTGCATATTACGTTATATTATAAGGTATTTTCAATGATACACTGCATATTACGTTATATTATAAGGTATTTTCAATGATACACTGCATATTACGTTATATTATAAGGTATTTTCAATGATAAACTGCATATTACGTTATATTATAAGGTATTTTCAATGATAAACTACTACGTATTATAAGGTATTTTCAATGATACACTGCATATTACGTTATATTATAAGGTATTTTCAATGATACACTGCATATTACGTTATATTATAAGGTATTTTCAATGATACACTGCATATTACGTTATATTATAAGGTATTTTTAAAGATACACTACAAATAACGATATATTATAAGGTATTTTCAATGATACACTGCATATTACGTTATATTATAAGGTATTTTCATTGATAGACTAGAATTACCATATATTCTAAGGTATTTTCAATGATACACTGCATATTACGTTATATTATAAGGTATTTTCAAAGATACACTACAAATAACGATATATTATAAGGTATTTTCAATGATACACTGCATATTACGTTATATTATAAGGTATTTTCAATGATAAACTACTACGTATTATAAGGTATTTTCAATGATACACTGCATATTACGTTATATTATAAGGTATTTTCATTGATAGACTAGAATTACCATATATTCTAAGGTATTTTCAATGATACACTGCATATTACGTTATATTATAAGGTATTTTCAATGATACACTACAAATAACGATATATTATAAGGTATTTTCAATGATACACTGCATATTACGTTATATTATAAGGTATTTTCAATGATACACTGCATATTACGTTATATTATAAGGTATTTTCAATGATACACTGCATATTACGTTATATTCTAAGGTATTTTCAATGATACACTGCATATTACGTTATATTATAAGGTATTTTCAATGATACACTGCATATTACGTTATATTATAAGGTATTTTCAATGATACACTGCATATTACGTTATATTATAAGGTATTTTCAAAGATACACTACAAATAACGATATATTATAAGGTATTTTCAATGATACACTGCATATTACGTTATATTATAAGGTATTCTCAATGATACACTGCATATTACGTTATATTATAAGGTATTTTCAATGATAAACTACTATATATTATAAGGAATTTTAAATGATAAACTACTATATATTATAAGGTATTTTCAATGATACACTGCATATTACGTTATATTATAAGGTATTTTCAATGATACACTGCATATTACGTTATATTATAAGGTATTTTCAAAGATACACTACAAATAACGATATATTATAAGGTATTTTCAATGATACACTGCATATTACGTTATATGAGAAGGTATTTTCATTGAAGCACTACAAATTACGATATATTATAAGGTATTTTCAATGATACACTGCATATTACGTTATATGAGAAGGTATTTTCAAAGATACACTACAAATAACGATATATTATAAGGTATTTTCAATGATACACTGCATATTACGTTATATTATAAGGTATTTTCAATGATAAACTACTACGTATTATAAGGTATTTTCAATGATACACTGCATATTGCGTTATATTATAAGGTATTTTCATTGATAGACTAGAATTACCATATATTCTAAGGTATTTTCAATGATACACTGCATATTACGTTATATTATAAGGTATTTTCAATGATAAACTACTACGTATTATAAGGTATTTTCAATGATACACTGCATATTACGTTATATTATAAGGTATTTTCATTGATAGACTAGAATTACCATATATTCTAAGGTATTTTCAATGATACACTGCATATTACGTTATATTATAAGGTATTTTCAAAGATACACTACAAATAACGATATATTATAAGGTATTTTCAATGATACACTGCATATTACGTTATATTATAAGGTATTTTCAATGATAAACTACTACGTATTATAAGGTATTTTCAATGATACACTGCATATTGCGTTATATTATAAGGTATTTTCATTGATAGACTAGAATTACCATATATTCTAAGGTATTTTCAATGATACACTGCATATTACGTTATATTATAAGGTATTTTCAATGATACACTACAAATAACGATATATTATAAGGTATTTTCAATGATACACTGCATATTACGTTATATTATAAGGTATTTTCAATGATACACTGCATATTACGTTATATTATAAGGTATTTTCAATGATACACTGCATATTACGTTATATTATAAGGTATTTTCAATGATACACTGCATATTACGTTATATTATAAGGTATTTTCAATGATAAACTGCATATTACGTTATATTATAAGGTATTTTCAATGATAAACTACTACGTATTATAAGGTATTTTCAATGATACACTGCATATTACGTTATATTATAAGGTATTTTCAATGATACACTGCATATTACGTTATATTATAAGGTATTTTCAATGATACACTGCATATTACGTTATATTATAAGGTATTTTTAAAGATACACTACAAATAACGATATATTATAAGGTATTTTCAATGATACACTGCATATTACGTTATATTATAAGGTATTTTCATTGATAGACTAGAATTACCATATATTCTAAGGTATTTTCAATGATACACTGCATATTACGTTATATTATAAGGTATTTTCAAAGATACACTACAAATAACGATATATTATAAGGTATTTTCAATGATACACTGCATATTACGTTATATTATAAGGTATTTTCAATGATAAACTACTACGTATTATAAGGTATTTTCAATGATACACTGCATATTGCGTTATATTATAAGGTATTTTCATTGATAGACTAGAATTACCATATATTCTAAGGTATTTTCAATGATACACTGCATATTACGTTATATTATAAGGTATTTTCAATGATACACTACAAATAACGATATATTATAAGGTATTTTCAATGATACACTGCATATTACGTTATATTATAAGGTATTTTCAATGATACACTGCATATTACGTTATATTATAAGGTATTTTCAATGATACACTGCATATTACGTTATATTCTAAGGTATTTTCAATGATACACTGCATATTACGTTATATTATAAGGTATTTTCAATGATACACTGCATATTACGTTATATTATAAGGTATTTTCAATGATACACTGCATATTACGTTATATTATAAGGTATTTTCAAAGATACACTACAAATAACGATATATTATAAGGTATTTTCAATGATACACTGCATATTACGTTATATTATAAGGTATTCTCAATGATACACTGCATATTACGTTATATTATAAGGTATTATCAATGATAAACTACTATATATTATAAGGAATTTTAAATGATAAACTACTATATATTATAAGGTATTTTCAATGATACACTGCATATTACGTTATATTATAAGGTATTTTCAATGATACACTGCATATTACGTTATATTATAAGGTATTTTCAAAGATACACTACAAATAACGATATATTATAAGGTATTTTCAATGATACACTGCATATTACGTTATATGAGAAGGTATTTTCATTGAAGCACTACAAATTACGATATATTATAAGGTATTTTCAATGATACACTGCATATTACGTTATATGAGAAGGTATTTTCAAAGATACACTACAAATAACGATATATTATAAGGTATTTTCAATGATACACTGCATATTACGTTATATTATAAGGTATTTTCAATGATAAACTACTACGTATTATAAGGTATTTTCAATGATACACTGCATATTACGTTATATTATAAGGTATTTTCATTGATAGACTAGAATTACCATATATTCTAAGGTATTTTCAATGATACACTGCATATTACGTAATATTATAAGGTATTTTCAATGATACACTGAATATTACGTTATATTATAAGGTATTTTCAATCATACACTGCATATTACCTTATATTATAAGGTATTTTCAATGATACACTGTATATTACGTTATATTATAAGGTATTTTCAATGATACACTGCATATTACGTTATATTATAAGGTATTTTCAATGATACACTGCATATTACGTTATATTATAAGGTATTTTCAATGATACACTGCATATTACGTTATATTATAAGGTATTCTCAATGATACACTGCATATTACGTCATATTATAAGGTATTATCAATGATAAACTACTATATATTATAAGGAATTTTCAATGATAAACTACTATATATTATAAGGTATTTTCAATGATACACTACAAATTACGTTATATTATAAGGTATTTTCAATGATACACTGCATATTACGTTATATTATAAGGTGTTTTCAATGATACACTGCATATTACGTTATATTATAAGGTATTTTCATTGATAGACTAGAATTACCATATATTCTAAGGTATTTTCAATGATACACTGCATATTACGTTATATTATAAGGTATTTTCAAAGATACACTACAAATAACGATATATTATGAGGTATTTTCAATGATACACTGCATATTACGTTATATTATAAGGTATTTTCAATGATCAACTACTACGTATTATAAGGTATTTTCAATGATACACTGCATATTGCGTTATATTATAAGGTATTTTCATTGATAGACTAGAATTACCATATATTCTAAGGTATTTTCAATGATACACTGCATATTACGTTATATTATAAGGTATTTTCAATGATACACTGCATATTACGTTATATTATAAGGTATTTTCAAAGATACACTACAAATAACGATATATTATAAGGTATTTTCAATGATACACTGCATATTACGTTATATGAGAAGGTATTTTCATTGATACACTACAAATTACGATATATTATAAGGTATATTCAATGATACACTGCATATTACGTTATATTATAAGGTATTTTCAATGATAAACTACTACGTATTATAAGGTATTTTCAATGATACACTGCATATTACGTTATATTATAAGGTATTTTCATTGATAGACTAGAATTACCATATATTCTAAGGTATTTTCAATGATACACTGCATATTACGTTATATTATAAGGTATTTTCAAAGATACACTACAAATAACGATATATTATAAGGTATTTTCAATGATACACTGCATATTACGTTATATTATAAGGTATTTTCAATGATAAACTACTACGTATTATAAGGTATTTTCAATGATACACTGCATATTGCGTTATATTATAAGGTATTTTCATTGATAGACTAGAATTACCATATATTCTAAGGTATTTTCAATGATACACTGCATATTACGTTATATTATAAGGTATTTTCAATGATACACTACAAATAACGATATATTATAAGGTATTTTCAATGATACACTGCATATTACGTTATATTATAAGGTATTTTCAATGATACACTGCATATTACGTTATATTATAAGGTATTTTCAATGATACACTGCATATTACGTTATATTATAAGGTATTTTCAATGATACACTGCATATTACGTTATATTATAAGGTATTTTCAATGATAAACTGCATATTACGTTATATTATAAGGTATTTTCAATGATAAACTACTACGTATTATAAGGTATTTTCAATGATACACTGCATATTGCGTTATATTATAAGGTATTTTCATTGATAGACTAGAATTACCATATATTCTAAGGTATTTTCAATGATACACTGCATATTACGTTATATTATAAGGTATTTTCATTGATAGACTAGAATTACCATATATTCTAAGGTATTTTCAATGATACACTGCATATTACGTTATATTATAAGGTATTTTCAAAGATACACTACAAATAACGATATATTATAAGGTATTTTCAATGATACACTGCATATTACGTTATATTATAAGGTATTTTCAATGATACACTGCATATTACGTTATATTATAAGGTATTTTCAATCATACACTGCATATTACGTTATATTATAAGGTATTTTCAATGATACACTGCATATTACGTTATATTATAAGGTATTTTCAATGATACACTGCATATTACGTTATATTATAAGGTATTTTTAAAGATACACTACAAATAACGATATATTATAAGGTATTTTCAATGATACACTGCATATTACGTTATATTATAAGGTATTTTCATTGATAGACTAGAATTACCATATATTCTAAGGTATTTTCAATGATACACTGCATATTACGTTATATTATAAGGTATTTTCAATGATACACTGCATATTACGTTATATTATAAGGTATTTTCAAAGATACACTACAAATAACGGTATATTATAAGGTATTTTCAATGATACACTGCTTATTACGTTATATGAGAAGGTATTTTCATTGATACACTACAAATTACGATATATTATAAGGTATTTTCAATGATACACTGCATATTACGTTATATTATAAGGTATTTTCAATGATAAACTACTACGTATTATAAGGTATTTTCAATGATACACTGCATATTACGTTATATTATAAGGTATTTTCATTGATAGACTAGAATTACCATATATTCTAAGGTATTTTCAATGATACACTGCATATTACGTTATATTATAAGGTATTGTCAATGATACACTGCATATTACGTTATATTATAAGGTATTTTCAAAGATACACTACAAATAACGATATATTATAAGGTATTTTCAATGATACACTGCATATTACGTTATATTATAAGGTATTTTCATTGATAGACTAGAATTACCATATATTCTAAGGTATTTTCAATGATACACTGCATATTACGTTATATTATAAGGTATTTTCAAAGATACACTGCATATTACGTTATATTATAAGGTATTTTCAAAGATACACTACAAATAACGATATATTATAAGGTATTTTCAATGATACACTGCATATTACGTTATATGAGAAGGTATTTTCATTGATACACTACAAATTACGATATATTATAAGGTATATTCAATGATACACTGCATATTACGTTATATTATAAGGTATTTTCAATGATAAACTACTACGTATTATAAGGTATTTTCAATGATACACTGCATATTACGTTATATTATAAGGTATTTTCATTGATAGACTAGAATTACCATATATTCTAAGGTATTTTCAATGATACACTGCATATTACGTTATATTATAAGGTATTTTCAAAGATACACTACAAATAACGATATATTATAAGGTATTTTCAATGATACACTGCATATTACGTTATATTATAAGGTATTTTCAATGATAAACTACTACGTATTATAAGGTATTTTCAATGATACACTGCATATTGCGTTATATTATAAGGTATTTTCATTGATAGACTAGAATTACCATATATTCTAAGGTATTTTCAATGATACACTGCATATTACGTTATATTATAAGGTATTTTCAATGATACACTACAAATAACGATATATTATAAGGTATTTTCAATGATACACTGCATATTACGTTATATTATAAGGTATTTTCAATGATACACTGCATATTACGTTATATTATAAGGTATTTTCAATGATACACTGCATATTACGTTATATTATAAGGTATTTTCAATGATACACTGCATATTACGTTATATTATAAGGTATTTTCAATGATAAACTGCATATTACGTTATATTATAAGGTATTTTCAATGATAAACTACTACGTATTATAAGGTATTTTCAATGATACACTGCATATTGCGTTATATTATAAGGTATTTTCATTGATAGACTAGAATTACCATATATTCTAAGGTATTTTCAATGATACACTGCATATTACGTTATATTATAAGGTATTTTCATTGATAGACTAGAATTACCATATATTCTAAGGTATTTTCAATGATACACTGCATATTACGTTATATTATAAGGTATTTTCAAAGATACACTACAAATAACGATATATTATAAGGTATTTTCAATGATACACTGCATATTACGTTATATTATAAGGTATTTTCAATGATACACTGCATATTACGTTATATTATAAGGTATTTTCAATCATACACTGCATATTACGTTATATTATAAGGTATTTTCAATGATACACTGCATATTACGTTATATTATAAGGTATTTTCAATGATACACTGCATATTACGTTATATTATAAGGTATTTTTAAAGATACACTACAAATAACGATATATTATAAGGTATTTTCAATGATACACTGCATATTACGTTATATTATAAGGTATTTTCATTGATAGACTAGAATTACCATATATTCTAAGGTATTTTCAATGATACACTGCATATTACGTTATATTATAAGGTATTTTCAATGATACACTGCATATTACGTTATATTATAAGGTATTTTCAAAGATACACTACAAATAACGGTATATTATAAGGTATTTTCAATGATACACTGCTTATTACGTTATATGAGAAGGTATTTTCATTGATACACTACAAATTACGATATATTATAAGGTATTTTCAATGATACACTGCATATTACGTTATATTATAAGGTATTTTCAATGATAAACTACTACGTATTATAAGGTATTTTCAATGATACACTGCATATTACGTTATATTATAAGGTATTTTCATTGATAGACTAGAATTACCATATATTCTAAGGTATTTTCAATGATACACTGCATATTACGTTATATTATAAGGTATTGTCAATGATACACTGCATATTACGTTATATTATAAGGTATTTTCAAAGATACACTACAAATAACGATATATTATAAGGTATTTTCAATGATACACTGCATATTACGTTATATTATAAGGTATTTTCAATGATAAACTACTACGTATTATAAGGTATTTTCAATGATACACTGCATATTGCGTTATATTATAAGGTATTTTCATTGATAGACTAGAATTACCATATATTCTAAGGTATTTTCAATGATACACTGCATATTACGTTATATTATAAGGTATTTTCAATGATACACTGCATATTACGTTATATTATAAGGTATTTTCAAAGATACACTACAAATAACGATATATTATAAGGTATTTTCAATGATACACTGCTTATTACGTTATATGAGAAGGTATTTTCATTGATACACTACAAATTACGATATATTATAAGGTATTTTCAATGATACACTGCATATTACGTTATATTATAAGGTATTTTCAATGATAAACTACTACGTATTATAAGGTATTTTCAATGATACACTGCATATTACGTTATATTATAAGGTATTTTCAATGATACACTGCATATTACGTTATATTATAAGGTATTTTCAAAGATACACTACAAATAACGATATATTATAAGGTATTTTCAATGATACACTGCATATTACGTTATATTATAAGGTATTTTCAATGATAAACTACTACGTATTATAAGGTATTTTCAATGATACACTGCATATTACGTTATATTATAAGGTATTTTCATTGATAGACTAGAATTACCATATATTCAAAGGTATTTTCAATGATACACTGCATATTACGTTATATTATAAGGTATTTTCAAAGATACACTACAAATAACGATATATTATAAGGTATTTTCAATGATACACTGCATATTACGTTATATTATAAGGTATTTTCAATGATAAACTACTACGTATTATAAGGTATTTTCAATGATACACTGCTTATTACGTTATATTATAAGGTATTTTCAATGATACACTGCATGTTACGCTATATTGAAAGGTATTTTCAATGATACACTGTATACTACGTTATATTATTAGGTATTTTTAATGATACACTGCATATTACGTTATATTATAAGGTATTTTCAATGATACACTGCATATTACGTTATATTATAAGGTATTTTCAAAGATACACTACAAATAACGATATATTGTAAGGTATTTTCAATGATACACTGCATATTTCGTTATATTATAAGGTATTTTCAATGATATACTGTATATTACGTTATATTATAAGGTATTTTCAATGATAAATTACGATATATTAGAAGGTATTTTCAATGATACACTGCATTTTACGTTATATTATAAGGTATTTTCAATGATACACTGTATATTACGTTATATTACATGGTATTTTCTATGATACACTGCATATTACGTTATATCATAAGGTATTTTCAATGATACACTGCATATTACGTTATATTATAAGGTATTTTCAATGATACACTGGATATTACGCTATATTATAAGGTATTTTCAATGGTACACTGCATGTTACGCTATATTGTAAGGTATTTTCAATGATACACTCCATATTACGTTATATTATAAGGTATTTTCAATGATAAATTACGATATATTAGAAGGTATTTTCAATGATACACTGCATTTTACGTTATATTATAAGGTATTTTCAATGATACACTGCATATTACGTTATATTATAAGGTATTTTCAAAGATACACTACAAATTACGATATGTTATAATGTATTTTCAATGATACACTGCATATTACGTTATATTACATGGTATTTTCAATGATACACTGCATATTACGTTATATTATAAGGTATTTTCAATGATACACTGCATATTACGTTACATTATAAGGTATTTTCAATGATACACTGCATATTACGTTATATTATAAGGTATTTCCAATGAGACACTGTATAATACGTTATATTATAAGGTATTTTCAATTATACACTGCATATTACGTTATATTATAATGTATTTTCTATGATACACTGCATATTACGATACATTATAATGTATTTTCAATGATACACTGCATATTACGTTATATTAGAAGGTATTTTCAATGATACACTGCATATTACGTTATATTATAAGGTATTTTCAATGATACACTGTATATTACGTTATATTACATGGTATTTTCTATGATACACTGCTTATTACGTTATATTATAAGGTATTTTCAATGATACACTGCATATTAGGTTATAATATAAGGTATTTTCAATGATACAATGCATATTACGTTATATTATAAGGTATTTTCATTGATAGACTAGAATTACCATATATTCTAAGGTATTTTCAATGATACACTGCATATTACGTTATATTATAAGGTATTTTCAATGATACACAGCATATTACGTTATATTATAAGGTATTTTCAATGATACAATGCATATTACGTTATATTATAAGGTATTTTCAAAGATACACTACAAATAACGATATATTATAAGGTATTTTCAATGATACACTGCATATTTCGTTATATTATAAGGTATTTTCAATGATATACTGTATATTACGTTATATTATAAGGTATTTTCAATGATAAATTACGATATATTAGAAGGTATTTTCAATGATACACTGCATTTTACGTTATATTATAAGGTATTTTCAATGATACACTGTATATTACGTTATATTACATGGTATTTTCTATGATACACTGCATATTACGTTATATTATAAGGTATTTTAAATGATACACTGCATATTACGTTATATTATAAGGTATTTTCAATGATACACTGTATATTACGTTATATTACATGGTATTTTCTATGATACACTGCTTATTACGTTATATTATAAGGTATTTTCAATGATACACTGCATATTACGTTATATTATATGGTATTTTCAATGATACACTGCATATTAGGATATGTTATAAGGTATTTTCAATGATACACTGCATATTACGTTATATTATAAGGTATTTTCAATGATACACTGCATATTACGTTACATTATAAGGTATTTTCAATGATACACTGCATATTACGTTATATTATAAGGTATTTCCAATGAAACACTGTATAATACGTTATATTATAAGGTATTTTCAATTATACACTGCATATTACGTTATATTATAAGGTATTTTCAATGATACACTGCATATTAGGTTATATTATAAGGTATTTTCAATGATAAACTACGATATATTAGAAGGTATTTTCAATGATACACTGCATATTACGTTATATTATAAGGTATTTTCAATGATACACTGCATATTACGTTATATTATAATGTATTTTCTATGATACACTGCATATTACGATACATTATAATGTATTTTCAATGATACACTGCATATTACGTTATATTAGAAGGTATTTTCAATGATACACTGCATATTACGTTATATTATAAGGTATTTTCAATGATACACTGTATATTACGTTATATTACATGGTATTTTCTATGATACACTGCTTATTACGTTATATTATAAGGTATTTTCAATGATACACTGTATATTACGTTATATTACATGGTATTTTAAATGATACACTGCATATTACGTTATATTATAAGGTATTTTCAATGATATACTGTATATTACGTTATATTACATGGTATTTTCATTGATAGACTAGAATTACCATATATTCTAAGGTATTTTCAATGATACACTGCATATTTCGTTATATTATAAGGTATTTTCAATGATATACTGTATATTACGTTATATTATAAGGTATTTTCAATGATACACTGCATATTACGTTATATTATAAGGTATTTTCAATGATACACTGCATATTACGTTATATTATAAGGTATTTTCAATGATACACTGCATATTACGTTATATTATAAGGTATTTTCAAAGATACACTACAAATAACGATATATTATAAGGTATTTTCAATGATACACTGCATATTTCGTTATATTATAAGGTATTTTCAATGATATACTGTATATTACGTTATATTATAAGGTATTTTCAATGATAAATTACGATATATTAGAAGGTATTTTCAATGATACACTGCATTTTACGTTATATTATAAGGTATTTTCAATGATACACTGTATATTACGTTATATTATAATGTATTTTCTATGATACACTGCATATTACGATACATTATAATGTATTTTCAATGATACACTGCATATTACGTTATATTAGAAGGTATTTTCAATGATACACTGCATATTACGTTATATTATAAGGTATTTTCAATGATACACTGTATATTACGTTATATTACATGGTATTTTCTATGATACACTGCTTATTACGTTATATTATAAGGTATTTTCAATGATACACTGCATATTAGGTTATAATATAAGGTATTTTCAATGATACAATGCATATTACGTTATATTATAAGGTATTTTCATTGATAGACTAGAATTACCATATATTCTAAGGTATTTTCAATGATACACTGCATATTACGTTATATTATAAGGTATTTTCAATGATACACAGCATATTACGTTATATTATAAGGTATTTTCAATGATACACTGCATATTACGTTATATTATAAGGTATTTTCAAAGATACACTACAAATAACGATATATTATAAGGTATTTTCAATGATACACTGCATATTTCGTTATATTATAAGGTATTTTCAATGATATACTGTATATTACGTTATATTATAAGGTATTTTCAATGATAAATTACGATATATTAGAAGGTATTTTCAATGATACACTGCATTTTACGTTATATTATAAGGTATTTTCAATGATACACTGTATATTACGTTATATTACATGGTATTTTCTATGATACACTGCATATTACGTTATATTATAAGGTATTTTAAATGATACACTGCATATTACGTTATATTATAAGGTATTTTCAATGATACACTGTATATTACGTTATATTACATGGTATTTTCTATGATACACTGCTTATTACGTTATATTATAAGGTATTTTCAATGATACACTGCATATTACGTTATATTATAAGGTATTTTCATTGATAGACTAGAATTACCATATATTCTAAGGTATTTTCAATGATACACTGCATATTACGTTATATTATAAGGTATTTT
>CAKAJI010000256.1:0-90893 GCA_916610255.1 Lasioglossum lativentre | reverse complement strand
AATATATCGTAATTTGTAGTGTATCATTGAAAATACCTTATAATATATAGTAGTTTATCATTGAAAATACCTTATAGTATAACGTAATATGCAGTGTATCATTGAAAATACCTTGTAATATAACGTAATATGCAGTGTATCATTGGAAATACCTTATAATATAACGTAATATGCAGTGTATCATTGAAAATACCTTATAATATATTGCAGTTTATCATTGAAAATACCTTTTAATATAACTTAATATGCAGTGTATCATTGAAAATACCTTATGATATAACGTAATATGCAGTGTATCATTGAAAATACCTTAGAATATATGGTAATTCTAGTCTATCAATGAAAATACCTTATAATATAACGTAATATGCAGTGTATCATTGAAAATACCTTATAATATATCGTAATTTGTAGTGTATCATTGAAAATACCTTATAATATAACGTAATATGCAGTGTATCATTGAAAATACCTTATAATATAACGTAATATGCAGTGTATCATTGAAAATACCTTATAATATAACGTAATATGCAGTGTATCATTGAAAATACCTTATAATATAACGTAATATGCAGTGTATCATTGATAATACCTTCCCATATAACGTAATATGCAGTGTATCATTGAAAATACCTTATAATATATCGTAATTTGTAGTGTATCAATGAAAATACCTTCTCATATAACGTAATATGCAGTGTATCATTGAAAATACCTTATAATATATCGTTTTCTTGTAGTGTATCTTTGAAAATACCTTATAATATAACGTAATATGCAGTGTATCATTGAAAATACCTTATAATATATAGTAGTTTATCATTGAAAATACCTTATAATATAACTTAATATGCAGTGTATCATTGAAAATACCTTATGATATACCGTAATATGCAGTGTATCATTGAAAATACCTTATAATATAACGTAATATGCAGTGTATCATTGAAAATACCTTATAATATAACGTAATATGCAGTGTATCATTGAAAATACCTTATAATATATCGTAATTTGTAGTGTATCATTGAAAATACCTTATAGTATTCCGTAATATGCAGTGCATCATTGAAAATACCTTATAATGTAACGTAATATGCAGTGTATCATTGAAAATACCTTATAATATAACGTAATATGCAGTGTATCATTGAAAATACCTTCCCATATAACGTAATATGCAATGTATCATTGAAAATACCTTATAATATAACGTAATATGCAGTGTATCATTGAAAATACCTTATAATATAACGTAATATGCAGTGTATCATTGAAAATACCTCATAATATAACGTAATATGCAGTTTATCATTGAAAATACCTTCCCATATAACGTAATATGCAGTGTATCATTGAAAATACCTTATAATATATCGTAATTTGTAGTGTATCTATGAAAATACCTTCTCATATAACGTAATATGCAGTGTATCATTGAAAATACCTTATAATATATCGTTATTTGTAGTGTATCTTTGAAAATACCTTATAATATAACGTAATATGCAGTGTATCATTGAAAATACCTTATAATATATAGTAGTTTATCATTGAAAATACCTTATAATATAACTTAATATGCAGTGTATCATTGAATATACCTTATGATATAACGTAATTTGTAGTGTATCATTGAAAATACCTTATAATATATAGTAGTTTATCATTGGAAATACCTTATAATATAACGTAATATGCAGTGTATCATTGAAAATACCTTATAATAAATTGCAGTTTATCATTGAAAATACCTTTTAATATAACTTAATATGCAGTGTATCATTGAAAATACCTTATGATATAACGTAATATGCAGTGTATCATTGAAAATACCTTAGAATATATGGTAATTCTAGTCTATCAATGAAAATACCTTATAATATAACGTAATATGCAGTGTATCATTGAAAATACCTTATAATAAAACGTAATATGCAGTGTATCATTGAAAATACCTTATAATATAACGTAATATGCAGTGTATCATTGAATATACCTTCCCATATAACTTAATATGCAGTGTATCATTGAATATACCTTATGATATAACGTAATTTGTAGTGTATCATTGTAAATACCTTATAATATAACGTAATATGCAGTGTATCATTGAAAATACCTTATAATATAACGTAATATGCAGTGTATCATTGAAAATACCTTATAATATATAGTAGTTTATCATTGAAAATACCTTATAATATAACTTAATATGCAGTGTATCATTGAATATACCTTATGATATAACGTAATTTGTAGTGTATCATTGAAAATACCTTATAATATATAGTAGTTTATCATTGAAAATACCTTATAGTATAACGTAATATGCAGTGTATCATTGAAAATACCTTGTAATATAACGTAATATGCAGTGTATCATTGGAAATACCTTATAATATAACGTAATATGCAGTGTATCATTGAAAATACCTTATAATATAACGTAATATGCAGTGTATCATTGAAAATACCTTATAATATAACGTAATATGCAGTGTATCATTGAAAATACCTTATAATATATTGCAGTTTATCATTGAAAATACCTTTTAATATAACTTAATATGCAGTGTATCATTGAAAATACCTTATGATATAACGTAATATGCAGTGTATCATTGAAAATACCTTAGAATATATGGTAATTCTAGTCTATCAATGAAAATACCTTATAATATAACGTAATATGCAGTGTATCATTGAAAATACCTTATAATATATCGTAATTTGTAGTGTATCATTGAAAATACCTTATAATATAACGTAATATGCAGTGTATCATTGAAAATACCTTATAATATAACGTAATATGCAGTGTATCATTGAAAATACCTTATAATATAACGTAATATGCAGTGTATCATTGATAATACCTTCCCATATAACGTAATATGCAGTGTATCATTGAAAATACCTTATAATATATCGTAATTTGTAGTGTATCAATGAAAATACCTTCTCATATAACGTAATATGCAGTGTATCATTGAAAATACCTTATAATATATCGTTTTCTTGTAGTGTATCTTTGAAAATACCTTATAATATAACGTAATATGCAGTGTATCATTGAAAATACCTTATAATATATAGTAGTTTATCATTGAAAATACCTTATAATATAACTTAATATGCAGTGTATCATTGAAAATACCTTATGATGTACCGTAATATGCAGTGTATCATTGAAAATACCTTATAATATAACGTAATATGCAGTGTATCATTGAAAATACCTTATAATATATCGTAATTTGTAGTGTATCAATGAAAATACCTTCTCATATAACGTAATATGCAGTGTATCATTGAAAATACCTTATAATTTATCGTTATTTGTAGTGTATCTTTGAAAATACCTTATAATATAACGTAATATGGAGTGTATCATTGAAAATACCTTATAATATATAGTAGTTTATCATTGAAAATACCTTATAATATAACTTAATATGCAGTGTATCATTGAAAATACCTTATAGTATAACGTAATATGCAGTGCATCATTGAAAATACCTTATAATATAACGTAATATGCAGTGTATCATTGAAAATACCTTATAATATAACGTAATATGCAGTGTATCATTGAAAATACCTTATAATATATCGTAATTTGTAGTGTATCATTGAAAATACCTTATAGTATTCCGTAATATGCAGTGCATCATTGAAAATACCTTATAATGTAACGTAATATGCAGTGTATCATTGAAAATACCTTATAATATAACGTAATATGCAGTGTATCATTGAAAATACCTTCCCATATAACGTAATATGCAATGTATCATTGAAAATACCTTATAATATAACGTAATATGCAGTGTATCATTGAAAATACCTTATAATATAACGTAATATGCAGTGTATCATTGAAAATACCTTATAATATAACGTAATATGCAGTTTATCATTGAAAATACCTTCCCATATAACGTAATATGCAGTGTATCATTGAAAATACCTTATAATATATCGTAATTTGTAGTGTATCTATGAAAATACCTTCTCATATAACGTAATATGCAGTGTATCATTGAAAATACCTTATAATATATCGTTATTTGTAGTGTATCTTTGAAAATACCTTATAATATAACGTAATATGCAGTGTATCATTGAAAATACCTTATAATATATAGTAGTTTATCATTGAAAATACCTTATAATATAACTTAATATGCAGTGTATCATTGAATATACCTTATGATATAACGTAATTTGTAGTGTATCATTGAAAATACCTTATAATATATAGTAGTTTATCATTGAAAATACCTTATAGTATAACGTAATATGCAGTGTATCATTGAAAATACCTTGTAATATAACGTAATATGCAGTGTATCATTGGAAATACCTTATAATATAACGTAATATGCAGTGTATCATTGAAAATACCTTATAATATATTGCAGTTTATCATTGAAAATACCTTTTAATATAACTTAATATGCAGTGTATCATTGAATATACCTTATGATATAACGTAATTTGTAGTGTATCATTGAAAATACCTTATAATATATAGTAGTTTATCATTGAAAATACCTTATAGTATAACGTAATATGCAGTGTATCATTGAAAATACCTTATAATATAACGTAATATGCAGTGTATCATTGAAAATACCTTATAATATATCGTAATTTGTAGTGTATCAATGAAAATACCTTCTCATATAACGTAATATGCAGTGTATCATTGAAAATACCTTATAATTTATCGTTATTTGTAGTGTATCTTTGAAAATACCTTATAATATAACGTAATATGGAGTGTATCATTGAAAATACCTTATAATATATAGTAGTTTATCATTGAAAATACCTTATAATATAACTTAATATGCAGTGTATCATTGAAAATACCTTATAGTATAACGTAATATGCAGTGCATCATTGAAAATACCTTATAATATAACGTAATATGCAGTGTATCATTGAAAATACCTTATAATATAACGTAATATGCAGTGTATCATTGAAAATACCTTATAATATATCGTAATTTGTAGTGTATCATTGAAAATACCTTATAGTATTCCGTAATATGCAGTGCATCATTGAAAATACCTTATAATGTAACGTAATATGCAGTGTATCATTGAAAATACCTTATAATATAACGTAATATGCAGTGTATCATTGAAAATACCTTCCCATATAACGTAATATGCAATGTATCATTGAAAATACCTTATAATATAACGTAATATGCAGTGTATCATTGAAAATACCTTATAATATAACGTAATATGCAGTGTATCATTGAAAATACCTCATAATATAACGTAATATGCAGTTTATCATTGAAAATACCTTCCCATATAACGTAATATGCAGTGTATCATTGAAAATACCTTATAATATATCGTAATTTGTAGTGTATCTATGAAAATACCTTCTCATATAACGTAATATGCAGTGTATCATTGAAAATACCTTATAATATATCGTTATTTGTAGTGTATCTTTGAAAATACCTTATAATATAACGTAATATGCAGTGTATCATTGAAAATACCTTATAATATATAGTAGTTTATCATTGAAAATACCTTATAATATAACTTAATATGCAGTGTATCATTGAATATACCTTATGATATAACGTAATTTGTAGTGTATCATTGAAAATACCTTATAATATATAGTAGTTTATCATTGAAAATACCTTATAGTATAACGTAATATGCAGTGTATCATTGAAAATACCTTGTAATATAACGTAATATGCAGTGTATCATTGGAAATACCTTATAATATAACGTAATATGCAGTGTATCATTGAAAATACCTTATAATATATTGCAGTTTATCATTGAAAATACCTTTTAATATAACTTAATATGCAGTGTATCATTGAATATACCTTATGATATAACGTAATTTGTAGTGTATCATTGAAAATACCTTATAATATATAGTAGTTTATCATTGAAAATACCTTATAGTATAACGTAATATGCAGTGTATCATTGAAAATACCTTGTAATATAACGTAATATGCAGTGTATCATTGAAAATACCTTATAATATATTGCAGTTTATCATTGAAAATACCTTTTAATATAACTTAATATGCAGTGTATCATTGAAAATACCTTATGATATAACGTAATATGCAGTGTATCATTGAAAATACCTTAGAATATATGGTAATTCTAGTCTATCAATGAAAATACCTTATAATATAACGTAATATGCAGTGTATCATTGAAAATACCTTATAATATAACGTAATATGCAGTGTATCATTGAAAATACCTTATAATATAACGTAATATGCAGTGTATCATTGAAAATACCTTATAATATAACGTAATATGCAGTGTATCATTGAAAATACCTTCCCATATAACGTAATATGCAGTGTATCATTGAAAATACCTTATAATATATCGTAATTTGTAGTGTATCAATGAAAATACCTTCTCATATAACGTAATATGCAGTGTATCATTGAAAATACCTTATAATATATCGTTTTCTTGTAGTGTATCTTTGAAAATACCTTATAATATAACGTAATATGCAGTGTATCATTGAAAATACCTTATAATATATAGTAGTTTATCATTGAAAATACCTTATAATATAACTTAATATGCAGTGTATCATTGAAAATACCTTATGATATACCGTAATATGCAGTGTATCATTGAAAATACCTTATAATATAACGTAATATGCAGTGTATCATTGAAAATACCTTATAATATATCGTAATTTGTAGTGTATCAATGAAAATACCTTCTCATATAACGTAATATGCAGTGTATCATTGAAAATACCTTATAATTTATCGTTATTTGTAGTGTATCTTTGAAAATACCTTATAATATAACGTAATATGCAGTGTATCATTGAAAATACCTTATAATATATCGTAATTTGTAGTGTATCAATGAAAATACCTTCTCATATAACGTAATATGCAGTGTATCATTGAAAATACCTTATAATATATCGTTATTTGTAGTGTGTCATTGAAAATACCTTATAATATAACGTAATAAGCAGTGTATCATTGAAAATACCTTATAATATAACGTAATATGCAGTGTATCATTGAAAATACCTTATAATATAACGTAATATGCAGTGTATCATTGAAAATACCTTCCCATATAACTTAATATGCAGTGTATCATTGAATATACCTTATGATATAACGTAATTTGTAGTGTATCATTGAAAATACCTTATAATATATAGTAGTTTATCATTGAAAATAAATTATAGTATAACGTAATATGCAGTGTATCATTGAAAATACCTTATAATATATCGTTATTTGTAGTGTATCTTTGAAAATACCTTATAATATAACGTAATATGCAGTGTATCATTGAAAATACCTTTTAATATATAGTAGTTTATCATTGAAAATACCTTATAATATAACGTAATATGCAGTGTATCATTGAAAATACCTTATAATATAACGTAATATGCAGTGTATCATTGAACATACCTTGTAATATAACGTAATATGCAGTGTATCATTGAAAATACCTTATAATATATTGCAGTTTATCATTGAAAATACCTTTTAATATAACTTAATATGCAGTGTATCATTGAAAATACCTTATGATATAACGTAATATGCAGTGTATCATTGAAAATACCTTAGAATATATGGTAATTCTAGTCGATCAATGAAAATACCTTATAATATAACGTAATATGCAGTGTATCATTGAAAATACCTTATAATATAACGTAATATGCAGTGTATCATTGAAAATACCTTATAATATAACGTAATATGCAGTGTATCATTGAAAATACCTTATAATATATCGTAATTTGTAGTGTATCAATGAAAATACCTTCTCATATAACGTAATATGCAGTGTATCATTGAAAATACCTTATAATATATCGTTATTTGTATTGTGTCATTGAAAATACCTTATAATATAACGTAATATGCAGTGTATCATTGAAAATACCTTATAATATAACGTAATATGCAGTGTATCATTGAAAATACCTTATAATATAACGTAATATGCAGTGTATCATTGAAAATACCTTCCCATATAACTTAATATGCAGTGTATCATTGAATATACCTTATGATATAACGTAATTTGTAGTGTATCATTGAAAATACCTTATAATATATAGTAGTTTATCATTGAAAATACCTTATAGTATAACGTAATATGCAGTGTATCATTGAAAATACCTTGTAATATAACGTAATATGCAGTGTATCATTGAAAATACCTTATAATATATTGCAGTTTATCATTGAAAATACCTTTTAATATAACGTAATATGCAGTGTATCATTGAAAATACCTTATAATATAACGTAATATGCAGTGTATCATTGAAAATACCTTCCCATATAACGTAATATGCAGTGTATCATTGAAAATACCTTATAATATATCGTAATTTGTAGTGTATCAATGAAAATACCTTCTCATATAACGTAATATGCAGTGTATCATTGAAAATACCTTATAATATATCGTTTTCTTGTAGTGTATCTTTGAAAATACCTTATAATATAACGTAATATGCAGTGTATCATTGAAAATACCTTATAATATATAGTAGTTTATCATTGAAAATACCTTATAATATAACTTAATATGCAGTGTATCATTGAATATACCTTATGATATAACGTAATTTGTAGTGTATCATTGAAAATACCTTATAATATATAGTAGTTTATCATTGAAAATACCTTATAGTATAACGTAATATGCAGTGTATCATTGAAAATACCTTGTAATATAACGTAATATGCAGTGTATCATTGGAAATACCTTATAATATAACGTAATATGCAGTGTATCATTGAAAATACCTTATAATATATTGCAGTTTATCATTGAAAATACCTTTTAATATAACTTAATATGCAGTGTATCATTGAAAATACCTTATGATATAACGTAATATGCAGTGTATCATTGAAAATACCTTAGAATATATGGTAATTCTAGTCTATCAATGAAAATACCTTATAATATAACGTAATATGCAGTGTATCATTGAAAATACCTTATAATATATTGCAGTTTATCATTGAAAATACCTTTTAATATAACTTAATATGCAGTGTATCATTGAAAATACCTTATGATATAACGTAATATGCAGTGTATCATTGAAAATACCTTAGAATATATGGTAATTCTAGTCTATCAATGAAAATACCTTATAATATAACGTAATATGCAGTGTATCATTGAAAATACCTTATAATATATCGTAATTTGTAGTGTATCATTGAAAATACCTTATAATATAACGTAATATGCAGTGTATCATTGAAAATACCTTATAATATAACGTAATATGCAGTGTATCATTGAAAATACCTTATAATATAACGTAATATGCAGTGTATCATTGAAAATACCTTATAATATAACGTAATATGCAGTGTATCATTGAAAATACCTTATAATATAACGTAATATGCAGTGTATCATTGAAAATACCTTATAATATAACGTAATATGCAGTGTATCATTGAAAATACCTTATAATATAACGTAATATGCAGTGTATCATTGAAAATACCTTCCCATATAACGTAATATGCAGTGTATCATTGAAAATACCTTATAATATATCGTAATTTGTAGTGTATCAATGAAAATACCTTCTCATATAACGTAATATGCAGTGTATCATTGAAAATACCTTATAATATATCGTTTTCTTGTAGTGTATCTTTGAAAATACCTTATAATATAACGTAATATGCAGTGTATCATTGAAAATACCTTATAATATATAGTAGTTTATCATTGAAAATACCTTATAATATAACTTAATATGCAGTGTATCATTGAATATACCTTATGATATAACGTAATTTGTAGTGTATCATTGAAAATACCTTATAATATATAGTAGTTTATCATTGAAAATACCTTATAGTATAACGTAATATGCAGTGTATCATTGAAAATACCTTGTAATATAACGTAATATGCAGTGTATCATTGGAAATACCTTATAATATAACGTAATATGCAGTGTATCATTGAAAATACCTTATAATATATTGCAGTTTATCATTGAAAATACCTTTTAATATAACTTAATATGCAGTGTATCATTGAAAATACCTTATGATATAACGTAATATGCAGTGTATCATTGAAAATACCTTAGAATATATGGTAATTCTAGTCTATCAATGAAAATACCTTATAATATAACGTAATATGCAGTGTATCATTGAGAATACCTTATAATATATTGCAGTTTATCATTGAAAATACCTTTTAATATAACTTAATATGCAGTGTATCATTGAAAATACCTTATGATATAACGTAATATGCAGTGTATCATTGAAAATACCTTAGAATATATGGTAATTCTAGTCTATCAATGAAAATACCTTATAATATAACGTAATATGCAGTGTATCATTGAAAATACCTTATAATATATAGTAGTGTATCATTGAAAATACCTTATAATATAACGTAATATGCAGTGTATCATTGAAAATACCTTATAATATAACGTAATATGCAGTGTATCATTGAAAATACCTTATAATATAACGTAATATGCAGTGTATCATTGAAAATACCTTATAATATAACGTAATATGCAGTGTATCATTGATAATACCTTCCCATATAACGTAATATGCAGTGTATCATTGAAAATACCTTATAATATATCGTAATTTGTAGTGTATCAATGAAAATACCTTCTCATATAACGTAATATGCAGTGTATCATTGAAAATACCTTATAATATATCGTTTTCTTGTAGTGTATCTTTGAAAATACCTTATAATATAACGTAATATGCAGTGTATCATTGAAAATACCTTATAATATATAGTAGTTTATCATTGAAAATACCTTATAATATAACTTAATATGCAGTGTATCATTGAAAATACCTTATGATATACCGTAATATGCAGTGTATCATTGAAAATACCTTATAATATAACGTAATATGCAGTGTATCATTGAAAATACCTTATAATATATCGTAATTTGTAGTGTATCAATGAAAATACCTTCTCATATAACGTAATATGCAGTGTATCATTGAAAATACCTTATAATTTATCGTTATTTGTAGTGTATCTTTGAAAATACCTTATAATATAACGTAATATGGAGTGTATCATTGAAAATACCTTATAATATATAGTAGTTTATCATTGAAAATACCTTATAATATAACTTAATATGCAGTGTATCATTGAAAATACCTTATAGTATAACGTAATATGCAGTGCATCATTGAAAATACCTTATAATATATCGTAATTTGTAGTGTATCATTGAAAATACCTTATAGTATTCCGTAATATGCAGTGCATCATTGAAAATACCTTATAATATAACGTAATATGCAGTGTATCATTGAAAATACCTTCCCATATAACGTAATATGCAGTGTATCATTGAAAATACCTTATAATATATCGTAATTTGTAGTGTATCAATGAAAATACCTTCTCATATAACGTAATATGCAGTGTATCATTGAAAATACCTTATAATATATCGTTTTCTTGTAGTGTATCTTTGAAAATACCTTATAATATAACGTAATATGGAGTGTATCATTGAAAATACCTTATAATATATAGTAGTTTATCATTGAAAATACCTTATAATATAACTTAATATGCAGTGTATCATTGAAAATACCTTATAGTATAACGTAATATGCAGTGCATCATTGAAAATACCTTATAATATATCGTAATTTGTAGTGTATCATTGAAAATACCTTATAGTATTCCGTAATATGCAGTGCATCAATGAAAATACCTTATAATATAACGTAATATGCAGTGTATCATTGAAAATACCTTATAATATATCGTAATTTGTAGTGTATCATTGAAAATACCTTATAATATAACGTAATATGCAGTGTATCATTGAAAATACCTTATAATATAACGTAATATGCAGTGTATCATTGAAAATACCTTCCCATATAACGTAATATGCAGTGTATCATTGAAAATACCTTATAATATATCGTAATTTGTAGTGTATCAATGAAAATACCTTCTCATATAACGTAATATGCAGTGTATCATTGAAAATACCTTATAATATATCGTTTTCTTGTAGTGTATCTTTGAAAATACCTTATAATATAACGTAATATGCAGTGTATCATTGAAAATACCTTATAATATATAGTAGTTTATCATTGAAAATACCTTATAATATAACTTAATATGCAGTGTATCATTGAATATACCTTATGATATAACGTAATTTGTAGTGTATCATTGAAAATACCTTATAATATATAGTAGTTTATCATTGAAAATACCTTATAGTATAACGTAATATGCAGTGTATCATTGAAAATACCTTGTAATATAACGTAATATGCAGTGTATCATTGGAAATACCTTATAATATAACGTAATATGCAGTGTATCATTGAAAATACCTTATAATAAATTGCAGTTTATCATTGAAAATACCTTTTAATATAACTTAATATGCAGTGTATCATTGAAAATACCTTATGATATAACGTAATATGCAGTGTATCATTGAAAATACCTTAGAATATATGGTAATTCTAGTCTATCAATGAAAATACCTTATAATATAACGTAATATGCAGTGTATCATTGAAAATACCTTATAATATATCGTAATTTGTAGTGTATCATTGAAAATACCTTATAATATAACGTAATATGCAGTGTATCATTGAAAATACCTTATAATAAAACGTAATATGCAGTGTATCATTGAAAATACCTTATAATATAACGTAATATGCAGTGTATCATTGAATATACCTTCCCATATAACTTAATATGCAGTGTATCATTGAATATACCTTATGATATAACGTAATTTGTAGTGTATCATTGAAAATACCTTATAATATAACGTAATATGCAGTGTATCATTGAAAATACCTTATAATATAACGTAATATGCAGTGTATCATTGAAAATACCTTATAATATAACGTAATATGCAGTGTATCATTGAAAATACCTTATAATATATCGTAATTTGTAGTGTATCAATGAAAATACCTTATAATATAACGTAATATGCAGTGTATCATTGAAAATACCTTCCCATATAACGTAATATGCAGTGTATCATTGAAAATACCTTATAATATATCGTAATTTGTAGTGAATCAATGAAAATACCTTCTCATATAACGTAATATGCAGTGTATCATTGAAAATACCTTATAATATATCGTTTTCTTGTAGTGTATCTTTGAAAATACCTTATAATATAACGTAATATGCAGTGTATCATTGAAAATACCTTATAATATATAGTAGTTTATCATTGAAAATACCTTATAATATAACTTAATATGCAGTGTATCATTGAATATACCTTATGATATAACGTAATTTGTAGTGTATCATTGAAAATACCTTATAATATATAGTAGTTTATCATTGAAAATACCTTATAGTATAACGTAATATGCAGTGTATCATTGAAAATACCTTGTAATATAACGTAATATGCAGTGTATCATTGGAAATACCTTATAATATAACGTAATATGCAGTGTATCATTGAAAATACCTTATAATATATTGCAGTTTATCATTGAAAATACCTTTTAATATAACTTAATATGCAGTGTATCATTGAAAATACCTTATGATATAACGTAATATGCAGTGTATCATTGAAAATACCTTAGAATATATGGTAATTCTAGTCTATCAATGAAAATACCTTATAATATAACGTAATATGCAGTGTATCATTGAGAATACCTTATAATATAACGTAATATGCAGTGTATCATTGAAAATACCTTATAATATAACGTAATATGCAGTGTATCATTGAAAATACCTTCCCATATAACGTAATATGCAGTGTATCATTGAAAATACCTTATAATATAACGTAATATGCAGTGTATCATTGAAAATACCTTCCCATATAACGTAATATGCAGTGTATCATTGAAAATACCTTATAATATAACGTAATATGCAGTGTATCATTGAAACTACCTTATAATACAACGTAATATGCAGTGTATCATAGAAAATACTTTATAATATGTCGTAATATGTAGTTTATCATTGAAAATACCTTATAATATAACGTAATATGCAGTGTATCATTGAAAATACCATATAATATATTGTAGTTTATCATTGAAAATACCTTATAATATAACGTAATATGCAGTGTATCATTGAAAATACCTTATAATATATAGTAGTTTATCATTGAAAATACCTTATAATATAACTTAATATGCAGTGTATCATTGAAAATACCTTATGATATAACGTAATATGCAGTGTATCATTGAAAATACCTTAGAATATATGGTAATTCTAGTCTATCAATGAAAATACCTTATAATATAACGTAATATGCAGTGTATCATTGAAAATACCTTATAATATATCGTAATTTGTAGTGTATCATTGAAAATACCTTATAATATAACGTAATATGCAGTGTATCATTGAAAATACCTTATAATATAACGTAATATGCAGTGTATCATTGAAAATACCTTCCCATATAACGTAATATGCAGTGTATCATTGAAAATACCTTATAATATAACGTAATATGCAGTGTATCATTGAAACTACCTTATAATATAACGTAATATGCAGTGTATCATTGAAAATACCTTCCCATATAACGTAATATGCAGTGTATCTTTGAAAATACCTTACAATATATCGTAATTTGTATTGTATCTTTGAAAATACCTTATAATATAACGTAATATGCAGTGTATCATTGAAAATACCTTATAATATATAGTAGTTTATCATTGAAAATACCTCATAATATATAGTAGTTTATCATTGAAAATACCTTATAATATAACTTAATATGCAGTGTATCATTGAAAATACCTTAGGATATACCGTAATATGCAGTGTATCATTGAAAATACCTTATTATATAACGTAATATGCAGTGTATCATTGAAAATACCTTATAATATAACGTAATATGCAGTGTATCATTGAAAATACCTTATAATATATCGTAATTTGTAGTGTATCATTGAAAATACCTTAGAATATATGGTAATTCTAGTCTATCAATGAAAATACCTTATAATATAACGTAATATGCAGTGTATCATTGAAAATACCTTATAATATATCGTAATTTGTAGTGTATCATTGAGAATACCTTATAATATAACGTAATATGCAGTGTATCATTGAAAATACCTTATAATATAACGTAATATGCAGTGTATCATTGAAAATACCTTCCCATATAACGTAATATGCAGTTTATCATTGAAAATACCTTACAATATATCGTAATTTGTAGTGTATCAATGAAAATACCTTATAATATAACGTAATATGCAGTGTATCATTGAAAATACCTTATAATATATAGCAGTTTATCATTGAAAATACCTTTTAATATAACTTAATATGCAGTGTATCATTGAAAATACCTTATAATATAACGTAATATGCAGTGTATCATTGATAATACCTTCCCATATAACGTAATATGCAGTGTATCATTGAAAATACCTTATAATATATCGTAATTTGTAGTGTATCAATGAAAATACCTTCTCATATAACGTAATATGCAGTGTATCATTGAAAATACCTTATAATATATCGTTTTCTTGTAGTGTATCTTTGAAAATACCTTATAATATAACGTAATATGCAGTGTATCATTGAAAATACCTTATAATATATAGTAGTTTATCATTGAAAATACCTTATAATATAACTTAATATGCAGTGTATCATTGAAAATACCTTATGATATACCGTAATATGCAGTGTATCTTTGAAAATACCTTATAATATAACGTAATATGCAGTGTATCATTGAAAATACCTTATAATATATCGTAATTTGTAGTGTATCAATGAAAATACCTTCTCATATAACGTAATATGCAGTGTATCATTGAAAATACCTTATAATTTATCGTTATTTGTAGTGTATCTTTGAAAATACCTTATAATATAACGTAATATGGAGTGTATCATTGAAAATACCTTATAATATATAGTAGTTTATCATTGAAAATACCTTATAATATAACTTAATATGCAGTGTATCATTGAAAATACCTTATAGTATAACGTAATATGCAGTGCATCATTGAAAATACCTTATAATATATCGTAATTTGTAGTGTATCATTGAAAATACCTTATAGTATTCCGTAATATGCAGTGCATCAATGAAAATACCTTATAATATAACGTAATATGCAGTGTATCATTGAAAATACCTTCCCATATAACGTAATATGCAGTGTATCATTGAAAATACCTTATAATATATCGTAATTTGTAGTGTATCAATGAAAATACCTTCTCATATAACGTAATATGCAGTGTATCATTGAAAATACCTTATAATATATCGTTTTCTTGTAGTGTATCTTTGAAAATACCTTATAATATAACGTAATATGGAGTGTATCATTGAAAATACCTTATAATATATAGTAGTTTATCATTGAAAATACCTTATAATATAACTTAATATGCAGTGTATCATTGAAAATACCTTATAGTATAACGTAATATGCAGTGCATCATTGAAAATACCTTATAATATATCGTAATTTGTAGTGTATCATTGAAAATACCTTATAGTATTCCGTAATATGCAGTGCATCAATGAAAATACCTTATAATATAACGTAATATGCAGTGTATCATTGAAAATACCTTATAATATATCGTAATTTGTAGTGTATCATTGAAAATACCTTATAGTATAACGTAATATGCAGTGTATCATTGAAAATACCTTATAATATAACGTAATATGCAGTGTATCATTGAAAATACCTTCCCATATAACGTAATATGCAGTGTATCATTGAAAATACCTTATAATATATCGTAATTTGTAGTGTATCAATGAAAATACCTTCTCATATAACGTAATATGCAGTGTATCATTGAAAATACCTTATAATATATCGTTTTCTTGTAGTGTATCTTTGAAAATACCTTATAATATAACGTAATATGCAGTGTATCATTGAAAATACCTTATAATATATAGTAGTTTATCATTGAAAATACCTTATAATATAACTTAATATGCAGTGTATCATTGAATATACCTTATGATATAACGTAATTTGTAGTGTATCATTGAAAATACCTTATAATATATAGTAGTTTATCATTGAAAATACCTTATAGTATAACGTAATATGCAGTGTATCATTGAAAATACCTTGTAATATAACGTAATATGCAGTGTATCATTGGAAATACCTTATAATATAACGTAATATGCAGTGTATCATTGAAAATACCTTATAATAAATTGCAGTTTATCATTGAAAATACCTTTTAATATAACTTAATATGCAGTGTATCATTGAAAATACCTTATGATATAACGTAATATGCAGTGTATCATTGAAAATACCTTAGAATATATGGTAATTCTAGTCTATCAATGAAAATACCTTATAATATAACGTAATATGCAGTGTATCATTGAAAATACCTTATAATATATCGTAATTTGTAGTGTATCATTGAAAATACCTTATAATATAACGTAATATGCAGTGTATCATTGAAAATACCTTATAATAAAACGTAATATGCAGTGTATCATTGAAAATACCTTATAATATAACGTAATATGCAGTGTATCATTGAATATACCTTCCCATATAACTTAATATGCAGTGTATCATTGAATATACCTTATGATATAACGTAATTTGTAGTGTATCATTGAAAATACCTTATAATATAACGTAATATGCAGTGTATCATTGAAAATACCTTATAATATAACGTAATATGCAGTGTATCATTGAAAATACCTTATAATATAACGTAATATGCAGTGTATCATTGAAAATACCTTATAATATATCGTAATTTGTAGTGTATCAATGAAAATACCTTATAATATAACGTAATATGCAGTGTATCATTGAAAATACCTTCCCATATAACGTAATATGCAGTGTATCATTGAAAATACCTTATAATATATCGTAATTTGTAGTGTATCAATGAAAATACCTTCTCATATAACGTAATATGCAGTGTATCATTGAAAATACCTTATAATATATCGTTTTCTTGTAGTGTATCTTTGAAAATACCTTATAATATAACGTAATATGCAGTGTATCATTGAAAATACCTTATAATATATAGTAGTTTATCATTGAAAATACCTTATAATATAACTTAATATGCAGTGTATCATTGAATATACCTTATGATATAACGTAATTTGTAGTGTATCATTGAAAATACCTTATAATATATAGTAGTTTATCATTGAAAATACCTTATAGTATAACGTAATATGCAGTGTATCATTGAAAATACCTTGTAATATAACGTAATATGCAGTGTATCATTGGAAATACCTTATAATATAACGTAATATGCAGTGTATCATTGAAAATACCTTATAATATATTGCAGTTTATCATTGAAAATACCTTTTAATATAACTTAATATGCAGTGTATCATTGAAAATACCTTATGATATAACGTAATATGCAGTGTATCATTGAAAATACCTTAGAATATATGGTAATTCTAGTCTATCAATGAAAATACCTTATAATATAACGTAATATGCAGTGTATCATTGAGAATACCTTATAATATATTGCAGTTTATCATTGAAAATACCTTTTAATATAACTTAATATGCAGTGTATCATTGAAAATACCTTATGATATAACGTAATATGCAGTGTATCATTGAAAATACCTTAGAATATATGGTAATTCTAGTCTATCAATGAAAATACCTTATAATATAACGTAATATGCAGTGTATCATTGAAAATACCTTATAATATATAGTAGTGTATCATTGAAAATACCTTATAATATAACGTAATATGCAGTGTATCATTGAAAATACCTTATAATATAACGTAATATGCAGTGTATCATTGAAAATACCTTATAATATAACGTAATATGCAGTGTATCATTGAAAATACCTTATAATATAACGTAATATGCAGTGTATCATTGATAATACCTTCCCATATAACGTAATATGCAGTGTATCATTGAAAATACCTTATAATATATCGTAATTTGTAGTGTATCAATGAAAATACCTTCTCATATAACGTAATATGCAGTGTATCATTGAAAATACCTTATAATATATCGTTTTCTTGTAGTGTATCTTTGAAAATACCTTATAATATAACGTAATATGCAGTGTATCATTGAAAATACCTTATAATATATAGTAGTTTATCATTGAAAATACCTTATAATATAACTTAATATGCAGTGTATCATTGAAAATACCTTATGATATACCGTAATATGCAGTGTATCATTGAAAATACCTTATAATATAACGTAATATGCAGTGTATCATTGAAAATACCTTATAATATATCGTAATTTGTAGTGTATCAATGAAAATACCTTCTCATATAACGTAATATGCAGTGTATCTTTGAAAATACCTTATAATTTATCGTTATTTGTAGTGTATCTTTGAAAATACCTTATAATATAACGTAATATGGAGTGTATCATTGAAAATACCTTATAATATATAGTAGTTTATCATTGAAAATACCTTATAATATAACTTAATATGCAGTGTATCATTGAAAATACCTTATAGTATAACGTAATATGCAGTGCATCATTGAAAATACCTTATAATATATCGTAATTTGTAGTGTATCATTGAAAATACCTTATAGTATTCCGTAATATGCAGTGCATCAATGAAAATACCTTATAATATAACGTAATATGCAGTGTATCATTGAAAATACCTTATAATATATCGTAATTTGTAGTGTATCATTGAAAATACCTTATAATATAACGTAATATGCAGTGTATCATTGAAAATACCTTATAATATAACGTAATATGCAGTGTATCATTGAAAATACCTTCCCATATAACGTAATATGCAGTGTATCATTGAAAATACCTTATAATATATCGTAATTTGTAGTGTATCAATGAAAATACCTTCTCATATAACGTAATATGCAGTGTATCATTGAAAATACCTTATAATATATCGTTTTCTTGTAGTGTATCTTTGAAAATACCTTATAATATAACGTAATATGGAGTGTATCATTGAAAATACCTTATAATATATCGTAATTTGTAGTGTATCATTGAAAATACCTTATAATATAACGTAATATGCAGTGTATCATTGAAAATACCTTATAATATAACGTAATATGCAGTGTATCATTGAAAATACCTTCCCATATAACGTAATATGCAGTGTATCATTGAAAATACCTTATAATATATCGTAATTTGTAGTGTATCAATGAAAATACCTTCTCATATAACGTAATATGCAGTGTATCATTGAAAATACCTTATAATATATCGTTTTCTTGTAGTGTATCTTTGAAAATACCTTATAATATAACGTAATATGCAGTGTATCATTGAAAATACCTTATAATATATAGTAGTTTATCATTGAAAATACCTTATAATATAACTTAATATGCAGTGTATCATTGAATATACCTTATGATATAACGTAATTTGTAGTGTATCATTGAAAATACCTTATAATATATAGTAGTTTATCATTGAAAATACCTTATAGTATAACGTAATATGCAGTGTATCATTGAAAATACCTTGTAATATAACGTAATATGCAGTGTATCATTGGAAATACCTTATAATATAACGTAATATGCAGTGTATCATTGAAAATACCTTATAATAAATTGCAGTTTATCATTGAAAATACCTTTTAATATAACTTAATATGCAGTGTATCATTGAAAATACCTTATGATATAACGTAATATGCAGTGTATCATTGAAAATACCTTAGAATATATGGTAATTCTAGTCTATCAATGAAAATACCTTATAATATAACGTAATATGCAGTGTATCATTGAAAATACCTTATAATATATCGTAATTTGTAGTGTATCATTGAAAATACCTTATAATATAACGTAATATGCAGTGTATCATTGAAAATACCTTATAATAAAACGTAATATGCAGTGTATCATTGAAAATACCTTATAATATAACGTAATATGCAGTGTATCATTGAATATACCTTCCCATATAACTTAATATGCAGTGTATCATTGAATATACCTTATGATATAACGTAATTTGTAGTGTATCATTGAAAATACCTTATAATATAACGTAATATGCAGTGTATCATTGAAAATACCTTATAATATAACGTAATATGCAGTGTATCATTGAAAATACCTTATAATATAACGTAATATGCAGTGTATCATTGAAAATACCTTATAATATATCGTAATTTGTAGTGTATCAATGAAAATACCTTCTCATATAACGTAATATGCAGTGTATCATTGAAAATACCTTATAATATATCGTTATTTGTAGTGTGTCATTGAAAATACCTTATAATATAACGTAATATGCAGTGTATCATTGAAAATACCTTATAATATAACGTAATATGCAGTGTATCATTGAAAATACCTTATAATATAACGTAATATGCAGTGTATCATTGAAAATACCTTCCCATATAACTTAAAATGCAGTGTATCATTGAATATACCTTATGATATAACGTAATTTGTAGTGTATCATTGAAAATACCTTATAATATATAGTAGTTTATCATTGAAAATACCTTATAGTATAACGTAATATGCAGTGTATCATTGAAAATACCTTGTAATATAACGTAATATGCAGTGTATCATTGAAAATACCTTATAATATAACGTAATATGCAGTGTATCATTGAAAATACCTTCCCATATAACGTAATATGCAGTGTATCATTGAAAATACCTTATAATATATCGTAATTTGTAGTGTATCAATGAAAATACCTTCTCATATAACGTAATATGCAGTGTATCATTGAAAATACCGTATAATATATCGTTTTCTTGTAGTGTATCTTTGAAAATACCTTATAATATAACGTAATATGCAGTGTATCATTGAAAATACCTTATAATATATAGTAGTTTATCATTGAAAATACCTTATAATATAACTTAATATGCAGTGTATCATTGAATATACCTTATGATATAACGTAATATGGAGTGTATCATTGAAAATACCTTATAATATATAGTAGTTTATCATTGAAAATACCTTATAATATAACTTAATATGCAGTGTATCATTGAAAATACCTTATAGTATAACGTAATATGCAGTGTATCATTGAAAATACCTTATAATATAACGTAATTTGTAGTGTATCAATGAAAATACCTTCTCATATAACGTAATATGCAGTGTATCATTGAAAATACCTTATAATATATCGTTTTCTTGTAGTGTATCTTTGAAAATACCTTATAATATAACGTAATATGCAGTGTATCATTGAAAATACCTTATAATATATAGTAGTTTATCATTGAAAATACCTTATAATATAACTTAATATGCAGTGTATCATTGAAAATACCTTATGATATACCGTAATATGCAGTGTATCATTGAAAATACCTTATAATATAACGTAATATGCAGTGTATCATTGAAAATACCTTATAATATATCGTAATTTGTAGTGTATCAATGAAAATACCTTCTCATATAACGTAATATGCAGTGTATCATTGAAAATACCTTATAATTTATCGTTATTTGTAGTGTATCTTTGAAAATACCTTATAATATAACGTAATATGCAGTGTATCATTGAAAATACCTTATAATATAACGTAATATGCAGTGTATCATTGAAAATACCTTATAATATAACGTAATATGCAGTGTATCATTGAAAATACCTTCCCATATAACGTAATATGCAGTGTATCATTGAAAATACCTTATAATATATCGTAATTTGTAGTGTATCAATGAAAATACCTTCTCATATAACGTAATATGCAGTGTATCATTGAAAATACCTTATAATATATCGTTTTCTTGTAGTGTATCTTTGAAAATACCTTATAATATAACGTAATATGCAGTGTATCATTGAAAATACCTTATAATATATAGTAGTTTATCATTGAAAATACCTTATAATATAACTTAATATGCAGTGTATCATTGAAAATACCTTATGATATACCGTAATATGCAGTGTATCATTGAAAATACCTTATAATATAACGTAATATGCAGTGTATCATTGAAAATACCTTATAATATATCGTAATTTGTAGTGTATCAATGAAAATACCTTCTCATATAACGTAATATGCAGTGTATCATTGAAAATACCTTATAATTTATCGTTATTTGTAGTGTATCTTTGAAAATACCTTATAATATAACGTAATATGCAGTGTATCATTGAAAATACCTTATAATATATCGTAATTTGTAGTGTATCAATGAAAATACCTTCTCATATAACGTAATATGCAGTGTATCATTGAAAATACCTTATAATATATCGTTATTTGTAGTGTGTCATTGAAAATACCTTATAATATAACGTAATAAGCAGTGTATCATTGAAAATACCTTATAATATAACGTAATATGCAGTGTATCATTGAAAATACCTTATAATATAACGTAATATGCAGTGTATCATTGAAAATACCTTCCCATATAACTTAATATGCAGTGTATCATTGAATATACCTTATGATATAACGTAATTTGTAGTGTATCATTGAAAATACCTTATAATATATAGTAGTTTATCATTGAAAATAAATTATAGTATAACGTAATATGCAGTGTATCATTGAAAATACCTTATAATATATCGTTATTTGTAGTGTATCTTTGAAAATACCTTATAATATAACGTAATATGCAGTGTATCATTGAAAATACCTTTTAATATATAGTAGTTTATCATTGAAAATACCTTATAATATAACGTAATATGCAGTGTATCATTGAAAATACCTTATAATATAACGTAATATGCAGTGTATCATTGAACATACCTTGTAATATAACGTAATATGCAGTGTATCATTGAAAATACCTTATAATATATTGCAGTTTATCATTGAAAATACCTTTTAATATAACTTAATATGCAGTGTATCATTGAAAATACCTTATGATATAACGTAATATGCAGTGTATCATTGAAAATACCTTAGAATATATGGTAATTCTAGTCTATCAATGAAAATACCTTATAATATAACGTAATATGCAGTGTATCATTGAAAATACCTTATAATATAACGTAATATGCAGTGTATCATTGAAAATACCTTATAATATAACGTAATATGCAGTGTATCATTGAAAATACCTTATAATATATCGTAATTTGTAGTGTATCAATGAAAATACCTTCTCATATAACGTAATATGCAGTGTATCATTGAAAATACCTTATAATATATCGTTATTTGTATTGTGTCATTGAAAATACCTTATAATATAACGTAATATGCAGTGTATCATTGAAAATACCTTATAATATAACGTAATATGCAGTGTATCATTGATAATACCTTATAATATAACGTAATATGCAGTGTATCATTGAAAATACCTTCCCATATAACTTAATATGCAGTGTATCATTGAATATACCTTATGATATAACGTAATTTGTAGTGTATCATTGAAAATACCTTATAATATATAGTAGTTTATCATTGAAAATACCTTATAGTATAACGTAATATGCAGTGTATCATTGAAAATACCTTGTAATATAACGTAATATGCAGTGTATCATTGAAAATACCTTATAATATATTGCAGTTTATCATTGAAAATACCTTTTAATATAACGTAATATGCAGTGTATCATTGAAAATACCTTATAATATAACGTAATATGCAGTGTATCATTGAAAATACCTTCCCATATAACGTAATATGCAGTGTATCATTGAAAATACCTTATAATATATCGTAATTTGTAGTGTATCAATGAAAATACCTTCTCATATAACGTAATATGCAGTGTATCATTGAAAATACCTTATAATATATCGTTTTCTTGTAGTGTATCTTTGAAAATACCTTATAATATAACGTAATATGCAGTGTATCATTGAAAATACCTTATAATATATAGTAGTTTATCATTGAAAATACCTTATAATATAACTTAATATGCAGTGTATCATTGAATATACCTTATGATATAACGTAATTTGTAGTGTATCATTGAAAATACCTTATAATATATAGTAGTTTATCATTGAAAATACCTTATAGTATAACGTAATATGCAGTGTATCATTGAAAATACCTTGTAATATAACGTAATATGCAGTGTATCATTGGAAATACCTTATAATATAACGTAATATGCAGTGTATCATTGAAAATACCTTATAATATATTGCAGTTTATCATTGAAAATACCTTTTAATATAACTTAATATGCAGTGTATCATTGAAAATACCTTATGATATAACGTAATATGCAGTGTATCATTGAAAATACCTTAGAATATATGGTAATTCTAGTCTATCAATGAAAATACCTTATAATATAACGTAATATGCAGTGTATCATTGAAAATACCTTATAATATATTGCAGTTTATCATTGAAAATACCTTTTAATATAACTTAATATGCAGTGTATCATTGAAAATACCTTATGATATAACGTAATATGCAGTGTATCATTGAAAATACCTTAGAATATATGGTAATTCTAGTCTATCAATGAAAATACCTTATAATATAACGTAATATGCAGTGTATCATTGAAAATACCTTATAATATATCGTAATTTGTAGTGTATCATTGAAAATACCTTATAATATAACGTAATATGCAGTGTATCATTGAAAATACCTTATAATATAACGTAATATGCAGTGTATCATTGAAAATACCTTATAATATAACGTAATATGCAGTGTATCATTGAAAATACCTTATAATATAACGTAATATGCAGTGTATCATTGAAAATACCTTATAATATAACGTAATATGCAGTGTATCATTGAAAATACCTTATAATATAACGTAATATGCAGTGTATCATTGAAAATACCTTATAATATAACGTAATATGCAGTGTATCATTGAAAATACCTTCCCATATAACGTAATATGCAGTGTATCATTGAAAATACCTTATAATATATCGTAATTTGTAGTGTATCAATGAAAATACCTTCTCATATAACGTAATATGCAGTGTATCATTGAAAATACCTTATAATATATCGTTTTCTTGTAGTGTATCTTTGAAAATACCTTATAATATAACGTAATATGCAGTGTATCATTGAAAATACCTTATAATATATAGTAGTTTATCATTGAAAATACCTTATAATATAACTTAATATGCAGTGTATCATTGAATATACCTTATGATATAACGTAATTTGTAGTGTATCATTGAAAATACCTTATAATATATAGTAGTTTATCATTGAAAATACCTTATAGTATAACGTAATATGCAGTGTATCATTGAAAATACCTTGTAATATAACGTAATATGCAGTGTATCATTGGAAATACCTTATAATATAACGTAATATGCAGTGTATCATTGAAAATACCTTATAATATATTGCAGTTTATCATTGAAAATACCTTTTAATATAACTTAATATGCAGTGTATCATTGAAAATACCTTATGATATAACGTAATATGCAGTGTATCATTGAAAATACCTTAGAATATATGGTAATTCTAGTCTATCAATGAAAATACCTTATAATATAACGTAATATGCAGTGTATCATTGAGAATACCTTATAATATATTGCAGTTTATCATTGAAAATACCTTTTAATATAACTTAATATGCAGTGTATCATTGAAAATACCTTATGATATAACGTAATATGCAGTGTATCATTGAAAATACCTTAGAATATATGGTAATTCTAGTCTATCAATGAAAATACCTTATAATATAACGTAATATGCAGTGTATCATTGAAAATACCTTATAATATATAGTAGTGTATCATTGAAAATACCTTATAATATAACGTAATATGCAGTGTATCATTGAAAATACCTTATAATATAACGTAATATGCAGTGTATCATTGAAAATACCTTATAATATAACGTAATATGCAGTGTATCATTGAAAATACCTTATAATATAACGTAATATGCAGTGTATCATTGATAATACCTTCCCATATAACGTAATATGCAGTGTATCATTGAAAATACCTTATAATATATCGTAATTTGTAGTGTATCAATGAAAATACCTTCTCATATAACGTAATATGCAGTGTATCATTGAAAATACCTTATAATATATCGTTTTCTTGTAGTGTATCTTTGAAAATACCTTATAATATAACGTAATATGCAGTGTATCATTGAAAATACCTTATAATATATAGTAGTTTATCATTGAAAATACCTTATAATATAACTTAATATGCAGTGTATCATTGAAAATACCTTATGATATACCGTAATATGCAGTGTATCATTGAAAATACCTTATAATATAACGTAATATGCAGTGTATCATTGAAAATACCTTATAATATATCGTAATTTGTAGTGTATCAATGAAAATACCTTCTCATATAACGTAATATGCAGTGTATCATTGAAAATACCTTATAATTTATCGTTATTTGTAGTGTATCTTTGAAAATACCTTATAATATAACGTAATATGGAGTGTATCATTGAAAATACCTTATAATATATAGTAGTTTATCATTGAAAATACCTTATAATATAACTTAATATGCAGTGTATCATTGAAAATACCTTATAGTATAACGTAATATGCAGTGCATCATTGAAAATACCTTATAATATATCGTAATTTGTAGTGTATCATTGAAAATACCTTATAGTATTCCGTAATATGCAGTGCATCAATGAAAATACCTTATAATATAACGTAATATGCAGTGTATCATTGAAAATACCTTCCCATATAACGTAATATGCAGTGTATCATTGAAAATACCTTATAATATATCGTAATTTGTAGTGTATCAATGAAAATACCTTCTCATATATCGTAATATGCAGTGTATCATTGAAAATACCTTATAATATATCGTTTTCTTGTAGTGTATCTTTGAAAATACCTTATAATATAACGTAATATGGAGTGTATCATTGAAAATACCTTATAATATATAGTAGTTTATCATTGAAAATACCTTATAATATAACTTAATATGCAGTGTATCATTGAAAATACCTTATAGTATAACGTAATATGCAGTGCATCATTGAAAATACCTTATAATATATCGTAATTTGTAGTGTATCATTGAAAATACCTTATAGTATTCCGTAATATGCAGTGCATCAATGAAAATACCTTATAATATAACGTAATATGCAGTGTATCATTGAAAATACCTTATAATATATCGTAATTTGTAGTGTATCATTGAAAATACCTTATAATATAACGTAATATGCAGTGTATCATTGAAAATACCTTATAATATAACGTAATATGCAGTGTATCATTGAAAATACCTTCCCATATAACGTAATATGCAGTGTATCATTGAAAATACCTTATAATATATCGTAATTTGTAGTGTATCAATGAAAATACCTTCTCATATAACGTAATATGCAGTGTATCATTGAAAATACCTTTTAATATAACTTAATATGCAGTGTATCATTGAAAATACCTTATGATATAACGTAATATGCAGTGTATCATTGAAAATACCTTAGAATATATGGTAATTCTAGTCTATCAATGAAAATACCTTATAATATAACGTAATATGCAGTGTATCATTGAAAATACCTTATAATATATCGTAATTTGTAGTGTATCATTGAAAATACCTTATAATATAACGTAATATGCAGTGTATCATTGAAAATACCTTATAATAAAACGTAATATGCAGTGTATCATTGAAAATACCTTATAATATAACGTAATATGCAGTGTATCATTGAATATACCTTCCCATATAACTTAATATGCAGTGTATCATTGAATATACCTTATGATATAACGTAATTTGTAGTGTATCATTGAAAATACCTTATAATATAACGTAATATGCAGTGTATCATTGAAAATACCTTATAATATAACGTAATATGCAGTGTATCATTGAAAATACCTTATAATATAACGTAATATGCAGTGTATCATTGAAAATACCTTATAATATATCGTAATTTGTAGTGTATCAATGAAAATACCTTATAATATAACGTAATATGCAGTGTATCATTGAAAATACCTTCCCATATAACGTAATATGCAGTGTATCATTGAAAATACCTTATAATATATCGTAATTTGTAGTGTATCAATGAAAATACCTTCTCATATAACGTAATATGCAGTGTATCATTGAAAATACCTTATAATATATCGTTTTCTTGTAGTGTATCTTTGAAAATACCTTATAATATAACGTAATATGCAGTGTATCATTGAAAATACCTTATAATATATAGTAGTTTATCATTGAAAATACCTTATAATATAACTTAATATGCAGTGTATCATTGAATATACCTTATGATATAACGTAATTTGTAGTGTATCATTGAAAATACCTTATAATATATAGTAGTTTATCATTGAAAATACCTTATAGTATAACGTAATATGCAGTGTATCATTGAAAATACCTTGTAATATAACGTAATATGCAGTGTATCATTGGAAATACCTTATAATATAACGTAATATGCAGTGTATCATTGAAAATACCTTATAATATATTGCAGTTTATCATTGAAAATACCTTTTAATATAACTTAATATGCAGTGTATCATTGAAAATACCTTATGATATAACGTAATATGCAGTGTATCATTGAAAATACCTTAGAATATATGGTAATTCTAGTCTATCAATGAAAATACCTTATAATATAACGTAATATGCAGTGTATCATTGAGAATACCTTATAATATATTGCAGTTTATCATTGAAAATACCTTTTAATATAACTTAATATGCAGTGTATCAATGAAAATACCTTATAATATAACGTAATATGCAGTGTATCATTGAAAATACCTTATAATATAACGTAATATGCAGTGTATCATTGAAAATACCTTCCCATATAACGTAATATGCAGTGTATCATTGAAAATACCTTATAATATAACGTAATATGCAGTGTATCATTGAAACTACCTTATAATACAACGTAATATGCAGTGTATCATAGAAAATACTTTATAATATGTCGTAATATGTAGTTTATCATTGAAAATACCTTATAATATAACGTAATATGCAGTGTATCATTGAAAATACCATATAATATATTGTAGTTTATCATTGAAAATACCTTATAATATAACGTAATATGCAGTGTATCATTGAAAATACCTTATAATATATAGTAGTTTATCATTGAAAATACCTTATAATATAACTTAATATGCAGTGTATCATTGAAAATACCTTATGATATAACGTAATATGCAGTGTATCATTGAAAATACCTTAGAATATATGGTAATTCTAGTCTATCAATGAAAATACCTTATAATATAACGTAATATGCAGTGTATCATTGAAAATACCTTATAATATATCGTAATTTGTAGTGTATCATTGAAAATACCTTATAATATAACGTAATATGCAGTGTATCATTGAAAATACCTTATAATATAACGTAATATGCAGTGTATCATTGAAAATACCTTCCCATATAACGTAATATGCAGTGTATCATTGAAAATACCTTATAATATAACGTAATATGCAGTGTATCATTGAAAATACCTTATAATATAACGTAATATGCAGTGTATCATTGAAAATACCTTCCCATATAACGTAATATGCAGTGTATCTTTGAAAATACCTTACAATATATCGTAATTTGTATTGTATCTTTGAAAATACCTTATAATATAACGTAATATGCAGTGTATCATTGAAAATACCTTATAATATATAGTAGTTTATCATTGAAAATACCTCATAATATATAGTAGTTTATCATTGAAAATACCTTATAATATAACTTAATATGCAGTGTATCATTGAAAATACCTTAGGATATACCGTAATATGCAGTGTATCATTGAAAATACCTTATTATATAACGTAATATGCAGTGTATCATTGAAAATACCTTATAATATAACGTAATATGCAGGGTATCATTGAAAATACCTTATAATATATCGTAATTTGTAGTGTATCATTGAAAATACCTTAGAATATATGGTAATTCTAGTCTATCAATGAAAATACCTTATAATATAACGTAATATGCAGTGTATCATTGAAAATACCTTATAATATATCGTAATTTGTAGTGTATCATTGAGAATACCTTATAATATAACGTAATATGCAGTGTATCATTGAAAATACCTTATAATATAACGTAATATGCAGTGTATCATTGAAAATACCTTCCCATATAACGTAATATGCAGTTTATCATTGAAAATACCTTACAATATATCGTAATTTGTAGTGTATCAATGAAAATACCTTATAATATAACGTAATATGCAGTGTATCATTGAAAATACCTTATAATATATAGCAGTTTATCATTGAAAATACCTTTTAATATAACTTAATATGCAGTGTATCATTGAAAATACCTTATAATATAACGTAATATGCAGTGTATCATTGAAAATACCTTCCCATATAACGTAATATGCAGTGTATCATTGAAAATACCTTATAATATATCGTAATTTGTAGTGTATCAATGAAAATACCTTCTCATATAACGTAATATGCAGTGTATCATTGAAAATACCTTATAATATATCGTTTTCTTGTAGTGTATCTTTGAAAATACCTTATAATATAACGTAATATGCAGTGTATCATTGAAAATACCTTATAATATATAGTAGTTTATCATTGAAAATACCTTATAATATAACTTAATATGCAGTGTATCATTGAAAATACCTTATGATATACCGTAATATGCAGTGTATCATTGAAAATACCTTATAATATAACGTAATATGCAGTGTATCATTGAAAATACCTTATAATATATCGTAATTTGTAGTGTATCAATGAAAATACCTTCTCATATAACGTAATATGCAGTGTATCATTGAAAATACCTTATAATTTATCGTTATTTGTAGTGTATCTTTGAAAATACCTTATAATATAACGTAATATGGAGTGTATCATTGAAAATACCTTATAATATATAGTAGTTTATCATTGAAAATACCTTATAATATAACTTAATATGCAGTGTATCATTGAAAATACCTTATAGTATAACGTAATATGCAGTGCATCATTGAAAATACCTTATAATATATCGTAATTTGTAGTGTATCATTGAAAATACCTTATAGTATTCCGTAATATGCAGTGCATCAATGAAAATACCTTATAATATAACGTAATATGCAGTGTATCATTGAAAATACCTTCCCATATAACGTAATATGCAGTGTATCATTGAAAATACCTTATAATATATCGTAATTTGTAGTGTATCAATGAAAATACCTTCTCATATAACGTAATATGCAGTGTATCATTGAAAATACCTTATAATATATCGTTTTCTTGTAGTGTATCTTTGAAAATACCTTATAATATAACGTAATATGGAGTGTATCATTGAAAATACCTTATAATATATAGTAGTTTATCATTGAAAATACCTTATAATATAACTTAATATGCAGTGTATCATTGAAAATACCTTATAGTATAACGTAATATGCAGTGCATCATTGAAAATACCTTATAATATATCGTAATTTGTAGTGTATCATTGAAAATACCTTATAGTATTCCGTAATATGCAGTGCATCAATGAAAATACCTTATAATATAACGTAATATGCAGTGTATCATTGAAAATACCTTATAATATATCGTAATTTGTAGTGTATCATTGAAAATACCTTATAATATAACGTAATATGCAGTGTATCATTGAAAATACCTTATAATATAACGTAATATGCAGTGTATCATTGAAAATACCTTCCCATATAACGTAATATGCAGTGTATCATTGAAAATACCTTATAATATATCGTAATTTGTAGTGTATCAATGAAAATACCTTCTCATATAACGTAATATGCAGTGTATCATTGAAAATACCTTATAATATATCGTTTTCCTTGTAGTGTATCTTTGAAAATACCTTATAATATAACGTAATATGCAGTGTATCATTGAAAATACCTTATAATATATAGTAGTTTATCATTGAAAATACCTTATAATATAACTTAATATGCAGTGTATCATTGAATATACCTTATGATATAACGTAATTTGTAGTGTATCATTGAAAATACCTTATAATATATAGTAGTTTATCATTGAAAATACCTTATAGTATAACGTAATATGCAGTGTATCATTGAAAATACCTTGTAATATAACGTAATATGCAGTGTATCATTGGAAATACCTTATAATATAACGTAATAATGCAGTGTATCATTGAAAATACCTTATAATAAATTGCAGTTTATCATTGAAAATACCTTTTAATATAACTTAATATGCAGTGTATCATTGAAAATACCTTATGATATAACGTAATATGCAGTGTATCATTGAAAATACCTTAGAATATATGGTAATTCTAGTCTATCAATGAAAATACCTTATAATATAACGTAATATGCAGTGTATCATTGAAAATACCTTATAATATATCGTAATTTGTAGTGTATCATTGAAAATACCTTATAATATAACGTAATATGCAGTGTATCATTGAAAATACCTTATAATAAAACGTAATATGCAGTGTATCATTGAAAATACCTTATAATATAACGTAATATGCAGTGTATCATTGAATATACCTTCCCATATAACTTAATATGCAGTGTATCATTGAATATACCTTATGATATAACGTAATTTGTAGTGTATCATTGAAAATACCTTATAATATAACGTAATATGCAGTGTATCATTGAAAATACCTTATAATATAACGTAATATGCAGTGTATCATTGAAAATACCTTATAATATAACGTAATATGCAGTGTATCATTGAAAATACCTTATAATATATCGTAATTTGTAGTGTATCAATGAAAATACCTTATAATATAACGTAATATGCAGTGTATCATTGAAAATACCTTCCCATATAACGTAATATGCAGTGTATCATTGAAAATACCTTATAATATATCGTAATTTGTAGTGTATCAATGAAAATACCTTCTCATATAACGTAATATGCAGTGTATCATTGAAAATACCTTATAATATATCGTTTTCTTGTAGTGTATCTTTGAAAATACCTTATAATATAACGTAATATGCAGTGTATCATTGAAAATACCTTATAATATATAGTAGTTTATCATTGAAAATACCTTATAATATAACTTAATATGCAGTGTATCATTGAATATACCTTATGATATAACGTAATTTGTAGTGTATCATTGAAAATACCTTATAATATATAGTAGTTTATCATTGAAAATACCTTATAGTATAACGTAATATGCAGTGTATCATTGAAAATACCTTGTAATATAACGTAATATGCAGTGTATCATTGGAAATACCTTATAATATAACGTAATATGCAGTGTATCATTGAAAATACCTTATAATATATTGCAGTTTATCATTGAAAATACCTTTTAATATAACTTAATATGCAGTGTATCATTGAAAATACCTTATGATATAACGTAATATGCAGTGTATCATTGAAAATACCTTAGAATATATGGTAATTCTAGTCTATCAATGAAAATACCTTATAATATAACGTAATATGCAGTGTATCATTGAGAATACCTTATAATATATTGCAGTTTATCATTGAAAATACCTTTTAATATAACTTAATATGCAGTGTATCATTGAAAATACCTTATGATATAACGTAATATGCAGTGTATCATTGAAAATACCTTAGAATATATGGTAATTCTAGTCTATCAATGAAAATACCTTATAATATAACGTAATATGCAGTGAATCATTGAAAATACCTTATAATATATAGTAGTGTATCATTGAAAATACCTTATAATATAACGTAATATGCAGTGTATCATTGAAAATACCTTATAATATAACGTAATATGCAGTGTATCATTGAAAATACCTTATAATATAACGTAATATGCAGTGTATCATTGAAAATACCTTATAATATAACGTAATATGCAGTGTATCATTGATAATACCTTCCCATATAACGTAATATGCAGTGTATCATTGAAAATACCTTATAATATATCGTAATTTGTAGTGTATCAATGAAAATACCTTCTCATATAACGTAATATGCAGTGTATCATTGAAAATACCTTATAATATATCGTTTTCTTGTAGTGTATCTTTGAAAATACCTTATAATATAACGTAATATGCAGTGTATCATTGAAAATACCTTATAATATATAGTAGTTTATCATTGAAAATACCTTATAATATAACTTAATATGCAGTGTATCATTGAAAATACCTTATGATATACCGTAATATGCAGTGTATCATTGAAAATACCTTATAATATAACGTAATATGCAGTGTATCATTGAAAATACCTTATAATATATCGTAATTTGTAGTGTATCAATGAAAATACCTTCTCATATAACGTAATATGCAGTGTATCATTGAAAATACCTTATAATTTATCGTTATTTGTAGTGTATCTTTGAAAATACCTTATAATATAACGTAATATGGAGTGTATCATTGAAAATACCTTATAATATATAGTAGTTTATCATTGAAAATACCTTATAATATAACGTAATATGCAGTGTATCATTGAAAATACCTTATAGTATAACGTAATATGCAGTGCATCATTGAAAATACCTTATAATATATCGTAATTTGTAGTGTATCATTGAAAATACCTTATAGTATAACGTAATATGCAGTGCATCAATGAAAATACCTTATAATATAACGTAATATGCAGTGTATCATTGAAAATACCTTATAATATATCGTAATTTGTAGTGTATCATTGAAAATACCTTATAATATAACGTAATATGCAGTGTATCATTGAAAATACCTTATAATATAACGTAATATGCAGTGTATCATTGAAAATACCTTCCCATATAACGTAATATGCAGTGTATCATTGAAAATACCTTATAATATATCGTAATTTGTAGTGTATCAATGAAAATACCTTCTCATATAACGTAATATGCAGTGTATCATTGAAAATACCTTATAATATATCGTTTTCTTGTAGTGTATCTTTGAAAATACCTTATAATATAACGTAATATGGAGTGTATCATTGAAAATACCTTATAATATATCGTAATTTGTAGTGTATCATTGAAAATACCTTATAATATAACGTAATATGCAGTGTATCATTGAAAATACCTTATAATATAACGTAATATGCAGTGTATCATTGAAAATACCTTCCCATATAACGTAATATGCAGTGTATCATTGAAAATACCTTATAATATATCGTAATTTGTAGTGTATCAATGAAAATACCTTCTCATATAACGTAATATGCAGTGTATCATTGAAAATACCTTATAATATATCGTTTTCTTGTAGTGTATCTTTGAAAATACCTTATAATATAACGTAATATGCAGTGTATCATTGAAAATACCTTATAATATATAGTAGTTTATCATTGAAAATACCTTATAATATAACTTAATATGCAGTGTATCATTGAATATACCTTATGATATAACGTAATTTGTAGTGTATCATTGAAAATACCTTATAATATATAGTAGTTTATCATTGAAAATACCTTATAGTATAACGTAATATGCAGTGTATCATTGAAAATACCTTGTAATATAACGTAATATGCAGTGTATCATTGGAAATACCTTATAATATAACGTAATATGCAGTGTATCATTGAAAATACCTTATAATAAATTGCAGTTTATCATTGAAAATACCTTTTAATATAACTTAATATGCAGTGTATCATTGAAAATACCTTATGATATAACGTAATATGCAGTGTATCATTGAAAATACTTTAGAATATATGGTAATTCTAGTCTATCAATGAAAATACCTTATAATATAACGTAATATGCAGTGTATCATTGAAAATACCTTATAATATATCGTAATTTGTAGTGTATCATTGAAAATACCTTATAATATAACGTAATATGCAGTGTATCATTGAAAATACCTTATAATAAAACGTAATATGCAGTGTATCATTGAAAATACCTTATAATATAACGTAATATGCAGTGTATCATTGAATATACCTTCCCATATAACTTAATATGCAGTGTATCATTGAATATACCTTATGATATAACGTAATTTGTAGTGTATCATTGAAAATACCTTATAATATAACGTAATGTGCAGTGTATCATTGAAAATACCTTATAATATAACGTAATATGCAGTGTATCATTGAAAATACCTTATAATATATCGTAATTTGTAGTGTATCAATGAAAATACCTTCTCATATAACGTAATATGCAGTGTATCATTGAAAATACCTTATAATATATCGTTATTTGTAGTGTGTCATTGAAAATACCTTATAATATAACGTAATATGCAGTGTATCATTGAAAATACCTTATAATATAACGTAATATGCAGTGTATCATTGAAAATACCTTATAATATAACGTAATATGCAGTGTATCATTGAAAATACCTTCCCATATAACTTAAAATGCAGTGTATCATTGAATATACCTTATGATATAACGTAATTTGTAGTGTATCATTGAAAATACCTTATAATATATAGTAGTTTATCATTGAAAATACCTTATAGTATAACGTAATATGCAGTGTATCATTGAAAATACCTTGTAATATAACGTAATATGCAGTGTATCATTGAAAATACCTTATAATATAACGTAATATGCAGTGTATCATTGAAAATACCTTCCCATATAACGTAATATGCAGTGTATCATTGAAAATACCTTATAATATATCGTAATTTGTAGTGTATCAATGAAAATACCTTCTCATATAACGTAATATGCAGTGTATCATTGAAAATACCGTATAATATATCGTTTTCTTGTAGTGTATCTTTGAAAATACCTTATAATATAACGTAATATGCAGTGTATCATTGAAAATACCTTATAATATATAGTAGTTTATCATTGAAAATACCTTATAATATAACTTAATATGCAGTGTATCATTGAATATACCTTATGATATAACGTAATATGGAGTGTATCATTGAAAATACCTTATAATATATAGTAGTTTATCATTGAAAATACCTTATAATATAACTTAATATGCAGTGTATCATTGAAAATACCTTATAGTATAACGTAATATGCAGTGCATCATTGAAAATACCTTATAATATAACGTAATTTGTAGTGTATCAATGAAAATACCTTCTCATATAACGTAATATGCAGTGTATCATTGAAAATACCTTATAATATATCGTTTTCTTGTAGTGTATCTTTGAAAATACCTTATAATATAACGTAATATGCAGTGTATCATTGAAAATACCTTATAATATATAGTAGTTTATCATTGAAAATACCTTATAATATAACTTAATATGCAGTGTATCATTGAAAATACCTTATGATATACCGTAATATGCAGTGTATCATTGAAAATACCTTATAATATAACGTAATATGCAGTGTATCATTGAAAATACCTTATAATATATCGTAATTTGTAGTGTATCAATGAAAATACCTTCTCATATAACGTAATATGCAGTGTATCATTGAAAATACCTTATAATTTATCGTTATTTGTAGTGTATCTTTGAAAATACCTTATAATATAACGTAATATGGAGTGTATCATTGAAAATACCTTATAATATATAGTAGTTTATCATTGAAAATACCTTATAATATAACTTAATATGCAGTGTATCATTGAAAATACCTTATAGTATAACGTAATATGCAGTGCATCATTGAAAATACCTTATAATATAACGTAATATGCAGTGTATCATTGAAAATACCTTATAATATAACGTAATATGCAGTGTATCATTGAAAATACCTTATAATATATCGTAATTTGTAGTGTATCATTGAAAATACCTTATAGTATTCCGTAATATGCAGTGCATCAATGAAAATACCTTATAATATAACGTAATATGCAGTGTATCATTGAAAATACCTTATAATATATCGTAATTTGTAGTGTATCATTGAAAATACCTTATAATATAACGTAATATGCAGTGTATCATTGAAAATACCTTATAATATAACGTAATATGCAGTGTATCATTGAAAATACCTTATAATATAACGTAATATGCAGTGTATCATTGAAAATACCTTATAATATAACGTAATATGCAGTGTATCATTGAAAATACCTTCCCATATAACGTAATATGCAGTGTATCATTGAAAATACCTTATAATATATCGTAATTTGTAGTGTATCAATGAAAATACCTTCTCATATAACGTAATATGCAGTGTATCATTGAAAATACCTTATAATATATCGTTTTCTTGTAGTGTATCTTTGAAAATACCTTATAATATAACGTAATATGCAGTGTATCATTGAAAATACCTTATAATATATAGTAGTTTATCATTGAAAATACCTTATAATATAACTTAATATGCAGTGTATCATTGAATATACCTTATGATATAACGTAATTTGTAGTGTATCATTGAAAATACCTTATAATATATAGTAGTTTATCATTGAAAATACCTTATAGTATAACGTAATATGCAGTGTATCATTGAAAATACCTTAGAATATATGGTAATTCTAGTCTATCAATGAAAATACCTTATAATATAACGTAATATGCAGTGTATCATTGAAAATACCTTATAATATATCGTAATTTGTAGTGTATCATTGAAAATACCTTATAATATAACGTAATATGCAGTGTATCATTGAAAATACCTTATAATAAAACGTAATATGCAGTGTATCATTGAAAATACCTTATAATATAACGTAATATGCAGTGTATCATTGAATATACCTTCCCATATAACTTAATATGCAGTGTATCATTGAATATACCTTATGATATAACGTAATTTGTAGTGTATCATTGAAAATACCTTATAATATAACGTAATATGCAGTGTATCATTGAAAATACCTTATAATATAACGTAATATGCAGTGTATCATTGAAAATACCTTATAATATAACGTAATATGCAGTGTATCAATGAAAATACCTTATAATATATCGTAATTTGTAGTGTATCAATGAAAATACCTTCTCATATAACGTAATATGCAGTGTATCATTGAAAATACCTTATAATATATCGTTATTTGTAGTGTGTCATTGAAAATACCTTATAATATAACGTAATATGCAGTGTATCATTGAAAATACCTTATAATATAACGTAATATGCAGTGTATCATTGAAAATACCTTCTCATATAACTTAAAATGCAGTGTATCATTGAATATACCTTATGATATAACGTAATTTGTAGTGTATCATTGAAAATACCTTATAATATATAGTAGTTTATCATTGAAAATACCTTATAGTATAACGTAATATGCAGTGTATCATTGAAAATACCTTGTAATATAACGTAATATGCAGTGTATCATTGAAAATACCTTATAATATATTGCAGTTTATCATTGAAAATACCTTTTAATATAACGTAATATGCAGTGTATCATTGAAAATACCTTATAATATAACGTAATATGCAGTGTATCATTGAAAATACCTTATAATATAACGTAATATGCAGTGTATCATTGAAAATACCTTCCCATATAACGTAATATGCAGTGTATCATTGAAAATACCTTATAATATATCGTAATTTGTAGTGTATCAATGAAAATACCTTCTCATATAACGTAATATGCAGTGTATCATTGAAAATACCTTATAATATATCGTTTTCTTGTAGTGTATCTTTGAAAATACCTTATAATATAACGTAATATGCAGTGTATCATTGAAAATACCTTATAATATATAGTAGTTTATCATTGAAAATACCTTATAATATAACTTAATATGCAGTGTATCATTGAATATACCTTATGATATAACGTAATTTGTAGTGTATCATTGAAAATACCTTATAATATATAGTAGTTTATCATTGAAAATACCTTATAGTATAACGTAATATGCAGTGTATCATTGAAAATACCTTGTAATATAACGTAATATGCAGTGTATCATTGGAAATACCTTATAATATAACGTAATATGCAGTGTATCATTGAAAATACCTTATAATATATTGCAGTTTATCATTGAAAATACCTTTTAATATAACTTAATATGCAGTGTATCATTGAAAATACCTTATGATATAACGTAATATGCAGTGTATCATTGAAAATACCTTAGAATATATGGTAATTCTAGTCTATCAATGAAAATACCTTATAATATAACGTCATATGCAGTGTATCATTGAAAATACCTTATAATATATCGTAATTTGTAGTGTATCATTGAAAATACCTTATAATATAACGTAATATGCAGTGTATCATTGAAAATACCTTATAATATAACGTAATATGCAGTGTATCATTGAAAATACCTTATAATATAACGTAATATGCAGTGTATCATTGAAAATACCTTATAATATAACGTAATATGCAGTGTATCATTGAAAATACCTTCCCATATAACGTAATATGCAGTGTATCATTGAAAATACCTTATAATATATCGTAATTTGTAGTGTATCAATGAAAAGACCTTCTCATATAACGTAATATGCAGTGTATCATTGAAAATACCTTATAATATATCGTTTTCTTGTAGTGTATCTTTGAAAATACCTTATAATATAACGTAATATGCAGTGTATCATTGAAAATACCTTATAATATATAGTAGTTTATCATTGAAAATACCTTATAATATAACTTAATATGCAGTGTATCATTGAATATACCTTATGATATAACGTAATTTGTAGTGTATCATTGAAAATACCTTATAATATATAGTAGTTTATCATTGAAAATACCTTATAGTATAACGTAATATGCAGTGTATCATTGAAAATACCTTGTAATATAACGTAATATGCAGTGTATCATTGGAAATACCTTATAATATAACGTAATATGCAGTGTATCATTGAAAATACCTTATAATATATTGCAGTTTATCATTGAAAATACCTTTTAATATAACTTAATATGCAGTGTATCATTGAAAATACCTTATGATATAACGTAATATGCAGTGTATCATTGAAAATACCTTAGAATATATGGTAATTCTAGTCTATCAATGAAAATACCTTATAATATAACGTAATATGCAGTGTATCATTGAAAATACCTTATAATATATCGTAATTTGTAGTGTATCATTGAAAATACCTTATAATATAACGTAATATGCAGTGTATCATTGAAAATACCTTATAATATAACGTAATATGCAGTGTATCATTGAAAATACCTTATAATATATAGTAGTTTATCATTGAAAATACCTTATAATATAACTTAATATGCAGTGTATCATTGAATATACCTTATGATATAACGTAATTTGTAGTGTATCATTGAAAATACCTTATAATATATAGTAGTTTATCATTGAAAATACCTTATAGTATAACGTAATATGCAGTGTATCATTGAAAATACCTTGTAATATAACGTAATATGCAGTGTATCATTGGAAATACCTTATAATATAACGTAATATGCAGTGTATCATTGAAAATACCTTATAATATATTGCAGTTTATCATTGAAAATACCTTTTAATATAACTTAATATGCAGTGTATCATTGAAAATACCTTATGATATAACGTAATATGCAGTGTATCATTGAAAATACCTTAGAATATATGGTAATTCTAGTCTATCAATGAAAATACCTTATAATATAACGTAATATGCAGTGTATCATTGAAAATACCTTATAATATATCGTAATTTGTAGTGTATCATTGAAAATACCTTATAATATAACGTAATATGAAGTGTATCATTGAAAATACCTTATAATATAACGTAATATGCAGTGTATCATTGAAAATACCTTCTCATATAACGTAATATGCAGTGTATCATTGAAAATACCTTATAATATATCGTTTTCTTGTAGTGTATCTTTGAAAATACCTTATAATATAACGTAATATGCAGTGTATCATTGAAAATACCTTATAATATATAGTAGTTTATCATTGAAAATACCTTATAATATAACTTAATATGCAGTGTATCATTGAATATACCTTATGATATAACGTAATTTGTAGTGTATCATTGAAAATACCTTATAATATATAGTAGTTTATCATTGAAAATACCTTATAATATAACGTAATATGCAGTGTATCATTGAAAATACCTTGTAATATAACGTAATATGCAGTGTATCATTGGAAATACCTTATAATATAACGTAATATGCAGTGTATCATTGAAAATACCTTATAATATATTGCAGTTTATCATTGAAAATACCTTTTAATATAACTTAATATGCAGTGTATCATTGAAAATACCTTATGATATAACGTAATATGCAGTGTATCATTGAAAATACCTTAGAATATATGGTAATTCTAGTCTATCAATGAAAATACCTTATAATATATAGCAGTTTATCATTGAAAATACCTTTTAATATAACTTAATATGCAGTGTATCATTGAAAATACCTTATGATATAACGTAATATGCAGTGTATCATTGAAAATACCTTAGAATATATGGTAATTCTAGTCTATCAATGAAAATACCTTATAATATAACGTAATATGCAGTGTATCATTGAAAATACCTTATAATATATCGTAATTTGTAGTGTATCATTGAAAATACCTTATAATATAACGTAATATGCAGTGTATCATTGAAAATACCTTATAATAAAACGTAATATGCAGTGTATCATTGAAAATACCTTATAATATAACGTAATATGCAGTGTATCATTGAATATACCTTCCCATATAACTTAATATGCAGTGTATCATTGAATATACCTTATGATATAACGTAATTTGTAGTGTATCATTGAAAATACCTTATAATATAACGTAATATGCAGTGTATCATTGAAAATACCTTATAATATAACGTAATATGCAGTGTATCATTGAAAATACCTTATAATATAACGTAATATGCAGTGTATCATTGAAAATACCTTATAATATATCGTAATTTGTAGTGTATCAATGAAAATACCTTCTCATATAACGTAATATGCAGTGTATCATTGAAAATACCTTATAATATATAGTAGTTTATCATTGAAAATACCTTATAATATAACTTAATATGCAGTGTATCATTGAATATACCTTATGATATAACGTAATTTGTAGTGTATCATTGAAAATACCTTATAATATATAGTAGTTTATCATTGAAAATACCTTATAGTATAACGTAATATGCAGTGTATCATTGAAAATACCTTGTAATATAACGTAATATGCAGTGTATCATTGGAAATACCTTATAATATAACGTAATATGCAGTGTATCATTGAAAATACCTTATAATATATTGCAGTTTATCATTGAAAATACCTTTTAATATAACTTAATATGCAGTGTATCATTGAAAATACCTTATAATATATAGTAGTTTATCATTGAAAATACCTTATAATATAACTTAATATGCAGTGTATCATTGAATATACCTTATGATATAACGTAATTTGTAGTGTATCATTGAAAATACCTTATAATATATAGTAGTTTATCATTGAAAATACCTTATAGTATAACGTAATATGCAGTGTATCATTGAAAATACCTTGTAATATAACGTAATATGCAGTGTATCATTGGAAATACCTTATAATATAACGTAATATGCAGTGTATCATTGAAAATACCTTATAATATATTGCAGTTTATCATTGAAAATACCTTTTAATATAACTTAATATGCAGTGTATCATTGAAAATACCTTATGATATAACGTAATATGCAGTGTATCATTGAAAATACCTTAGAATATATGGTAATTCTAGTCTATCAATGAAAATACCTTATAATATATAGCAGTTTATCATTGAAAATACCTTTTAATATAACTTAATATGCAGTGTATCATTGAAAATACCTTATGATATAACGTAATATGCAGTGTATCATTGAAAATACCTTAGAATATATGGTAATTCTAGTCTATCAATGAAAATACCTTATAATATAACGTAATATGCAGTGTATCATTGAAAATACCTTATAATATATCGTAATTTGTAGTGTATCATTGAAAATACCTTATAATATAACGTAATATGCAGTGTATCATTGAAAATACCTTATAATAAAACGTAATATGCAGTGTATCATTGAAAATACCTTATAATATAACGTAATATGCAGTGTATCATTGAATATACCTTCCCATATAACTTAATATGCAGTGTATCATTGAATATACCTTATGATATAACGTAATTTGTAGTGTATCATTGAAAATACCTTATAATATAACGTAATATGCAGTGTATCATTGAAAATACCTTATAATATAACGTAATATGCAGTGTATCATTGAAAATACCTTATAATATAACGTAATATGCAGTGTATCATTGAAAATACCTTATAATATATCGTAATTTGTAGTGTATCAATGAAAATACCTTCTCATATAACGTAATATGCAGTGTATCATTGAAAATACCTTATAATATATCGTTATTTGTAGTGTGTCATTGAAAATACCTTATAATATAACGTAATATGCAGTGTATCATTGAAAATACCTTATAATATAACGTAATATGCAGTGTATCATTGAAAATACCTTATAATATAACGTAATATGCAGTGTATCATTGAAAATACCTTATAATATAACGTAATATGCAGTGTATCATTGAAAATACCTTCCCATATAACGTAATATGCAGTGTATCATTGAAAATACCTTATAATATATCGTAATTTGTAGTGTATCAATGAAAATACCTTCTCATATAACGTAATATGCAGTGTATCATTGAAAATACCTTATAATATATCGTTTTCTTGTAGTGTATCTTTGAAAATACCTTATAATATAACGTAATATGCAGTGTATCATTGAAAATACCTTATAATATATAGTAGTTTATCATTGAAAATACCTTATAATATAACTTAATATGCAGTGTATCATTGAATATACCTTATGATATAACGTAATTTGTAGTGTATCATTGAAAATACCTTATAATATATAGTAGTTTATCATTGAAAATACCTTATAGTATAACGTAATATGCAGTGTATCATTGAAAATACCTTGTAATATAACGTAATATGCAGTGTATCATTGGAAATACCTTATAATATAACGTAATATGCAGTGTATCATTGAAAATACCTTATAATATATTGCAGTTTATCATTGAAAATACCTTTTAATATAACTTAATATGCAGTGTATCATTGAAAATACCTTATAATATATAGTAGTTTATCATTGAAAATACCTTATAATATAACTTAATATGCAGTGTATCATTGAATATACCTTATGATATAACGTAATTTGTAGTGTATCATTGAAAATACCTTATAATATATAGTAGTTTATCATTGAAAATACCTTATAGTATAACGTAATATGCAGTGTATCATTGAAAATACCTTGTAATATAACGTAATATGCAGTGTATCATTGGAAATACCTTATAATATAACGTAATATGCAGTGTATCATTGAAAATACCTTATAATATATTGCAGTTTATCATTGAAAATACCTTTTAATATAACTTAATATGCAGTGTATCATTGAAAATACCTTATGATATAACGTAATATGCAGTGTATCATTGAAAATACCTTAGAATATATGGTAATTCTAGTCTATCAATGAAAATACCTTATAATATATAGCACTTTATCATTGAAAATACCTTTTAATATAACTTAATATGCAGTGTATCATTGAAAATACCTTATGATATAACGTAATATGCAGTGTATCATTGAAAATACCTTAGAATATATGGTAATTCTAGTCTATCAATGAAAATACCGTATAATATAACGTAATATGCAGTGTATCATTGAAAATACCTTATAATATATCGTAATTTGTAGTGTATCATTGAAAATACCTTATAATATAACGTAATATGCAGTGTATCATTGAAAATACCTTATAATAAAACGTAATATGCAGTGTATCATTGAAAATACCTTATAATATAACGTAATATGCAGTGTATCATTGAATATACCTTCCCATATAACTTAATATGCAGTGTATCATTGAATATACCTTATGATATAACGTAATTTGTAGTGTATCATTGAAAATACCTTATAATATAACGTAATATGCAGTGTATCATTGAAAATACCTTATAATATAACGTAATATGCAGTGTATCATTGAAAATACCTTATAATATAACGTAATATGCAGTGTATCATTGAAAATACCTTATAATATATCGTAATTTGTAGTGTATCAATGAAAATACCTTCTCATATAACGTAATATGCAGTGTATCATTGAAAATACCTTATAATATATCGTTATTTGTAGTGTGTCATTGAAAATACCTTATAATATAACGTAATATGCAGTGTATCATTGAAAATACCTTATAATATAACGTAATATGCAGTGTATCATTGAAAATACCTTATAATATAACGTAATATGCAGTGTATCATTGAAAATACCTTATAATATAACGTAATATGGAGTGTATCGTTGAAAATACCTTCCCATATAACGTAATATGCAGTGTATCATTGAAAATACCTTATAATATATCGTAATTTGTAGTGTATCAATGAAAATACCTTCTCATATAACGTAATATGCAGTGTATCATTGAAAATACCTTATAATATATCGTTTTCTTGTAGTGTATCTTTGAAAATACCTTATAATATAACGTAATATGCAGTGTATCATTGAAAATACCTTATAATATATAGTAGTTTATCATTGAAAATACCTTATAATATAACTTAATATGCAGTGTATCATTGAATATACCTTATGATATAACGTAATTTGTAGTGTATCATTGAAAATACCTTATAATATATAGTAGTTTATCATTGAAAATACCTTATAGTATAACGTAATATGCAGTGTATCATTGAAAATACCTTGTAATATAACGTAATATGCAGTGTATCATTGGAAATACATTATAATATAACGTAATATGCAGTGTATCATTGAAAATACCTTATAATATATTGCAGTTTATCATTGAAAATACCTTTTAATATAACTTAATATGCAGTGTATCATTGAAAATACCTTATGATATAACGTAATATGCAGTGTATCATTGACAATACCTTAGAATATATGGTAATTCTAGTCTATCAATGAAAATACCTTATAATATAACGTAATATGCAGTGTATCATTGAAAATACCTTATAATATATCGTAATTTGTAGTGTATCATTGAAAATACCTTATAATATAACGTAATATGCAGTGTATCATTGAAAATACCTTATAATATAACGTAATATGCAGTGTATCATTGAAAATACCTTATGATATAACGTAATATGCAGTGTATCATTGAAAATACCTTAGAATATATGGTAATTCTAGTCTATCAATGAAAATACCTTATAATATAACGTAATATGCAGTGTATCATTGAAAATACCTTATAATATAACGTAATATGCAGTGTATCATTGAAAATACCTTATAATATAACGTAATAAGCAGTGTATCATTGAAAATACCTTATAATATAACGTAATATGCAGTGTATCATTGAAAATACCTTCCCATATAACGTAATATGCAGTGTATCATTGAAAATACCTTATAATATATCGTAATTTGTAGTGTATCAATGAAAATACCTTCTCATATAACGTAATATGCAGTGTATCATTGAAAATACCTTATAATATATTGCAGTTTATCATTGAAAATACCTTTTAATATAACTTAATATGCAGTGTATCATTGAAAATACCTTATGATATAACGTAATATGCAGTGTATCATTGAAAATACCTTAGAATATATGGTAATTCTAGTCTATCAATGAAAATACCTTATAATATAACGTAATATGCAGTGTATCATTGAAAATACCTTATAATATAACGTAATATGCAGTGTATCATTGAAAATACCTTATAATATAACGTAATATGCAGTGTATCATTGAAAATACCTTCCCATATAACGTAATATGCAGTGTATCATTGAAAATACCTTATAATATATCGTAATTTGTAGTGTATCAATGAAAATACCTTCTCATATAACGTAATATGCAGTGTATCATTGAAAATACCTTATAATATATCGTTTTCTTGTAGTGTATCTTTGAAAATACCTTATAATATAACGTAATATGCAGTGTATCATTGAAAATACCTTATAATATATAGTAGTTTATCATTGAAAATACCTTATAATATAACTTAATATGCAGTGTATCATTGAAAATACCTTTTGATATACCGTAATATGCAGTGTATCATTGAAAATACCTTATAATATAACGTAATATGCAGTGTATCATTGAAAATACCTTATAATTTATCGTTATTTGTAGTGTATCTTTGAAAATACCTTATAATATAACGTAATATGGAGTGTATCATTGAAAATACCTTATAATATATAGTAGTTTATCATTGAAAATACCTTATAATATAACTTAATATGCAGTGTATCATTGAAAATACCTTATAGTATAACGTAATATGCAGTGCATCATTGAAAATACCTTATAATATAACGTAATATGCAGTGTATCATTGAAAATACCTTATAATATAACGTAATATGCAGTGTATCATTGAAAATACCTTATAATATATCGTAATTTGTAGTGTATCATTGAAAATACCTTATAGTATTCCGTAATATGCAGTGCATCATTGAAAATACCTTATAATGTAACGTAATATGCAGTGTATCATTGAAAATACCTTATAATATAACGTAATATGCAGTGTATCATTGAAAATACCTTATAATATAACGTAATAAGCAGTGTATCATTGAAAATACCTTATAATATAACGTAATATGCAGTGTATCATTGAAAATACCTTCCCATATAACGTAATATGCAGTGTATCATTGAAAATACCTTATAATATATCGTAATTTGTAGTGTATCAATGAAATTACCTTCTCATATAACGTAATATGCAGTGTATCATTGAAAATACCTTATAATATATCGTTTTCTTGTAGTGTATCTTTGAAAATACCTTATAATATAACGTAATATGCAGTGTATCATTGAAAATACCTTATAATATATAGTAGTTTATCATTGAAAATACCTTATAATATAACTTAATATGCAGTGTATCATTGAAAATACCTTATGATATACCGTAATATGCAGTGTATCATTGAAAATACCTTATAATATAACGTAATATGCAGTGTATCATTGAAAATACCTTATAATATATCGTAATTTGTAGTGTATCAATGAAAATACCTTCTCATATAACGTAATATGCAGTGTATCATTGAAAATACCTTATAATTTATCGTTATTTGTAGTGTATCTTTGAAAATACCTTATAATATAACGTAATATGCAGTGTATCATTGAAAATACCTTATAATATATCGTAATTTGTAGTGTATCAATGAAAATACCTTCTCATATAACGTAATATGCAGTGTATCATTGAAAATACCTTATAATATATCGTTATTTGTAGTGTGTCATTGAAAATACCTTATAATATAACGTAATAAGCAGTGTATCATTGAAAATACCTTATAATATAACGTAATATGCAGTGTATCATTGAAAATACCTTATAATATAACGTAATATGCAGTGTATCATTGAAAATACCTTATGATATAACGTAATATGCAGTGTATCATTGAAAATACCTTAGAATATATGGTAATTCTAGTCTATCAATGAAAATACCTTATAATATAACGTAATATGCAGTGTATCATTGAAAATACCTTATAATATATCGTAATTTGTAGTGTATCATTGAAAATACCTTATAATATAACGTAATATGCAGTGTATCATTGAAAATACCTTATAATAAAACGTAATATGCAGTGTATCATTGAAAATACCTTATAATATAACGTAATATGCAGTGTATCATTGAATATACCTTCCCATATAACTTAATATGCAGTGTATCATTGAATATACCTTATGATATAACGTAATTTGTAGTGTATCATTGAAAATACCTTATAATATATAGTAGTTTATCATTGAAAATACCTTATAGTATAACGTAATATGCAGTGTATCATTGAAAATACCTTGTAATATAACGTAATATGCAGTGTATCATTGAAAATACCTTATAATATATTGCAGTTTATCATTGAAAATACCTTTTAATATAACTTAATATGCAGTGTATCATTGAAAATACCTTATGATATAACGTAATATGCAGTGTATCATTGAAAATACCTTAGAATATATGGTAATTCTAGTCTATCAATGAAAATACCTTATAATATAACGTAATATGCAGTGTATCATTGAAAATACCTTATAATATAACGTAATATGCAGTGTATCATTGAAAATACCTTATAATATAACGTAATAAGCAGTGTATCATTGAAAATACCTTATAATATAACGTAATATGCAGTGTATCATTGAAAATACCTTCCCATATAACGTAATATGCAGTGTATCATTGAAAATACCTTATAATATATCGTAATTTGTAGTGTATCAATGAAAATACCTTCTCATATAACGTAATATGCAGTGTATCATTGAAAATACCTTATAATATATCGTTTTCTTGTAGTGTATCTTTGAAAATACCTTATAATATAACGTAATATGCAGTGTATCATTGAAAATACCTTATAATATATAGTAGTTTATCATTGAAAATACCTTATAATATAACTTAATATGCAGTGTATCATTGAAAATACCTTATGATATACCGTAATATGCAGTGTATCATTGAAAATACCTTATAATATAACGTAATATGCAGTGTATCATTGAAAATACCTTATAATATATCGTAATTTGTAGTGTATCAATGAAAATACCTTCTCATATAACGTAATATGCAGTGTATCATTGAAAATACCTTATAATTTATCGTTATTTGTAGTGTATCTTTGAAAATACCTTATAATATAACGTAATATGCAGTGTATCATTGAAAATACCTTATAATATATCGTAATTTGTAGTGTATCAATGAAAATACCTTCTCATATAACGTAATATGCAGTGTATCATTGAAAATACCTTATAATATATCGTTATTTGTAGTGTGTCATTGAAAATACCTTATAATATAACGTAATAAGCAGTGTATCATTGAAAATACCTTATAATATAACGTAATATGCAGTGTATCATTGAAAATACCTTATAATATAACGTAATATGCAGGGTATCATTGAAAATACCTTATGATATAACGTAATATGCAGTGTATCATTGAAAATACCTTAGAATATATGGTAATTCTAGTCTATCAATGAAAATACCTTATAATATAACGTAATATGCAGTGTATCATTGAAAATACCTTATAATATAACGTAATATGCAGTGTATCATTGAAAATACCTTATAATATAACGTAATAAGCAGTGTATCATTGAAAATACCTTATAATATAACGTAATATGCAGTGTATCATTGAAAATACCTTCCCATATAACGTAATATGCAGTGTATCATTGAAAATACCTTATAATATATCGTAATTTGTAGTGTATCAATGAAAATACCTTCTCATATAACGTAATATGCAGTGTATCATTGAAAATACCTTATAATATATTGCAGTTTATCATTGAAAATACCTTTTAATATAACTTAATATGCAGTGTATCATTGAAAATACCTTATGATATAACGTAATATGCAGTGTATCATTGAAAATACCTTATAATATAACGTAATATGCAGTGTATCATTGAAAATACCTTATAATATAACGTAATATGCAGTGTATCATTGAAAATACCTTATAATATAACGTAATATGCAGTGTATCATTGAAAATACCTTCCCATATAACGTAATATGCAGTGTATCATTGAAAATACCTTATAATATATCGTAATTTGTAGTGTATCAATGAAAATACCTTCTCATATAACGTAATATGCAGTGTATCATTGAAAATACCTTATAATATATCGTTTTCTTGTAGTGTATCTTTGAAAATACCTTATAATATAACGTAATATGCAGTGTATCATTGAAAATACCTTATAATATATAGTAGTTTATCATTTAAAATACCTTATAATATAACTTAATATGCAGTGTATCATTGAAAATACCTTTTGATATACCGTAATATGCAGTGTATCATTGAAAATACCTTATAATATAACGTAATATGCAGTGTATCATTGAAAATACCTTATAATATATCGTAATTTGTAGTGTATCAATGAAAATACCTTCTCATATAACGTAATATGCAGTGTATCATTGAAAATACCTTATAATTTATCGTTATTTGTAGTGTACCTTTGAAAATACCTTATAATATAACGTAATATGCAGTGTATCATTGAAAATACCTTATAATATATCGTAATTTGTAGTGTATCAATGAAAATACCTTCTCATATAACGTAATATGCAGTGTATCATTGATAATACCTTATAATATATCGTTATTTGTAGTGTGTCATTGAAAATACCTTATAATATAACGTAATATGCAGTGTATCATTGAAAATACCTTATAATATAACGTAATATGCAGTGTATCATTGAAAATACCTTATAATATAACGTAATATGCAGTGTATCATTGAAAATACCTTATAATATATCGTAATTTGTAGTGTATCAATGAAAATACCTTCTCATATAACGTAATATGCAGTGTATCATTGAAAATACCTTATAATATATCGTTATTTGTAGTGTGTCATTGAAAATACCTTATAATATAACGTAATATGCAGTGTATCATTGAAAATACCTTATAATATAACGTAATATGCAGTGTATCATTGAAAATACCTTATAATATAACGTAATATGCAGTGTATCATTGAAAATACCTTCCCATATAACTTAATATGCAGTGTATCATTGAATATACCTTATGATATAACGTAATTTGTAGTGTATCATTGAAAATACCTTATAATATATAGTAGTTTATCATTGAAAATACCTTATAGTATAACGTAATATGCAGTGTATCATTGAAAATACCTTATAATATATCGTTATTTGTAGTGTATCTTTGAAAATACCTTATAATATAACGTAATATGCAGTGTATCATTGAAAATACCTTTTAATATATAGTAGTTTATCATTGAAAATACCTTATAATATAACTTAATATGCAGTGTATCATTGAAAATACCTTATAGTATAACGTAATATGCAGTGCATCATTGAAAATACCTTATAATATAACGTAATATGCAGTGTATCATTGAAAATACCTTATAATATAACGTAATATGCAGAGTATCATTGAAAATACCTTATAATATATAGTAGTTTATCATTGAAAATACCTTATAATATAACTTAATATGCAGTGTATCATTGAAAATACCTTATGATATACCGTAATATGCAGTGTATCATTGAAAATACCTTATAATATAACGTAATATGCAGTGTATCATTGAAAATACCTTATAATATATCGTAATTTGTAGTGTATCAATGAAAATACCTTCTCATATAACGTAATATGCAGTGTATCATTGAAAATACCTTATAATTTATCGTTATTTGTAGTGTATCTTTGAAAATACCTTATAATATAACGTAATATGCAGTGTATCATTGAAAATACCTTATAATATATCGTAATTTGTAGTGTATCAATGAAAATACCTTCTCATATAACGTAATATGCAGTGTACCATTGAAAATACCTTATAATATATCGTAATATGCAGTGTATCATTGAAAATACCTTATAATATAACGTAATATGCAGTGTATCATTGGAAATACCTTATAATATAACGTAATATGCAGTGTATCATTGAAAATACCTTATAATATATCGTAATTTGTAGTGTATCAATGAAAATACCTTCTCATATAACGTAATATGCAGTGTATCATTGAATATACCTTATAATATATCGTTATTTGTAGTGTATCATTGAAAATACCTTATAATATAACGTAATATGCAGTGTATCATTGTAAATACCTTATAATATAACGTAATATGCAGTGTATCATTGAAAATACCTTATAATTTATCGTTATTTGTAGTGTATCTTTGAAAATACCTTATAATATAACGTAATATGCAGTGTATCATTGAAAATACCTTATAATATATCGTAATTTGTAGTGTATCAATGAAAATACCTTCTCATATAACGTAATATGCAGTGTATCATTGAAAATACCTTATAATATATCGTTATTTGTAGTGTGTCATTGAAAATACCTTATAATATAACGTAATAAGCAGTGTATCATTGAAAATACCTTATAATATAACGTAATATGCAGTGTATCATTGAAAATACCTTATAATATAACGTAATATGCAGGGTATCATTGAAAATACCTTATGATATAACGTAATATGCAGTGTATCATTGAAAATACCTTAGAATATATGGTAATTCTAGTCTATCAATGAAAATACCTTATAATATAACGTAATATGCAGTGTATCAATGAAAATACCTTATAATATAACGTAATATGCAGTGTATCATTGAAAATACCTTATAATATAACGTAATAAGCAGTGTATCATTGAAAATACCTTATAATATAACGTAATATGCAGTGTATCATTGAAAATACCTTCCCATATAACGTAATATGCAGTGTATCATTGAAAATACCTTATAATATATCGTAATTTGTAGTGTATCAATGAAAATACCTTCTCATATTACGTTATATGCAGTGTATCATTGAAAATACCTTATAATATATTGCAGTTTATCATTGAAAATACCTTTTAATATAACTTAATATGCAGTGTATCATTGAAAATACCTTATGATATAACGTAATATGCAGTGTATCATTGAAAATACCTTAGAATATATGGTAATTCTAGTCTATCAATGAAAATACCTTATAATATAACGTAATATGCAGTGTATCATTGAAAATACCTTATAATATAACGTAATATGCAGTGTATCATTGAAAATACCTTATAATATAACGTAATATGCAGTGTATCATTGAAAATACCTTATAATATATCGTAATTTGTAGTGTATCAATGAAAATACCTTCTCATATAACGTAATATGCAGTGTATCATTGATAATACCTTATAATATATCGTTATTTGTAGTGTGTCATTGAAAATACCTTATAATATAACGTAATATGCAGTGTATCATTGAAAATACCTTATAATATAACGTAATATGCAGTGTATCATTGAAAATACCTTATAATATAACGTAATATGCAGTGTATCATTGAAAATACCTTATAATATATCGTAATTTGTAGTGTATCAATGAAAATACCTTCTCATATAACGTAATATGCAGTGTATCATTGAAAATACCTTATAATATATCGTTATTTGTAGTGTGTCATTGAAAATACCTTATAATATAACGTAATATGCAGTGTATCATTGAAAATACCTTATAATATAACGTAATATGCAGTGTATCATTGAAAATACCTTATAATATAACGTAATATGCAGTGTATCATTGAAAATACCTTCCCATATAACTTAATATGCAGTGTATCATTGAATATACCTTATGATATAACGTAATTTGTAGTGTATCATTGAAAATACCTTATAATATATAGTAGTTTATCATTGAAAATACCTTATAGTATAACGTAATATGCAGTGTATCATTGAAAATACCTTATAATATATCGTTATTTGTAGTGTATCTTTGAAAATACCTTATAATATAACGTAATATGCAGTGTATCATTGAAAATACCTTTTAATATATAGTAGTTTATCATTGAAAATACCTTATAATATAACTTAATATGCAGTGTATCATTGAAAATACCTTATAGTATAACGTAATATGCAGTGCATCATTGAAAATACCTTATAATATAACGTAATATGCAGTGTATCATTGAAAATACCTTATAATATAACGTAATATGCAGAGTATCATTGAAAATACCTTATAATATATAGTAGTTTATCATTGAAAATACCTTATAATATAACTTAATATGCAGTGTATCATTGAAAATACCTTATGATATACCGTAATATGCAGTGTATCATTGAAAATACCTTATAATATAACGTAATATGCAGTGTATCATTGAAAATACCTTATAATATATCGTAATTTGTAGTGTATCAATGAAAATACCTTCTCATATAACGTAATATGCAGTGTATCATTGAAAATACCTTATAATTTATCGTTATTTGTAGTGTATCTTTGAAAATACCTTATAATATAACGTAATATGCAGTGTACCATTGAAAATACCTTATAATATATCGTAATTTGTAGTGTATCAATGAAAATACCTTCTCATATAACGTAATATGCAGTGTACCATTGAAAATACCTTATAATATAACGTAATATGCAGTGTATCATTGAAAATACCTTATAATATAACGTAATATGCAGTGTATCATTGAAAATACCTTATAATATAACGTAATATGCAGTGTATCATTGAAAATACCTTATAATATATCGTAATTTGTAGTGTATCAATGAAAATACCTTCTCATATAACGTAATATGCAGTGTATCATTGAATATACCTTATAATATATCGTTATTTGTAGTGTATCATTGAAAATACCTTATAATATAACGTAATATGCAGTGTATCATTGTAAATACCTTATAATATAACGTAATATGCAGTGTATCATTGAAAATACCTTATAATTTATCGTTATTTGTAGTGTATCTTTGAAAATACCTTATAATATAACGTAATATGCAGTGTATCATTGAAAATACCTTATAATATATCGTAATTTGTAGTGTATCAATGAAAATACCTTCTCATATAACGTAATATGCAGTGTATCATTGAAAATACCTTATAATATATCGTTATTTGCAGTGTATCATTGAAAATACCTTATAATATAACGTAATAAGCAGTGTATCATTGAAAATACCTTATAATATAACGTAATATGCAGTGTATCATTGAAAATACCTTATAATATAACGTAATATGCAGGGTATCATTGAAAATACCTTATGATATAACGTAATATGCAGTGTATCATTGAAAATACCTTAGAATATATGGTAATTCTAGTCTATCAATGAAAATACCTTATAATATAACGTAATATGCAGTGTATCATTGAAAATACCTTATAATATAACGTAATATGCAGTGTATCATTGAAAATACCTTATAATATAACGTAATAAGCAGTGTATCATTGAAAATACCTTATAATATAACGTAATATGCAGTGTATCATTGAAAATACCTTCCCATATAACGTAATATGCAGTGTATCATTGAAAATACCTTATAATATATCGTAATTTGTAGTGTATCAATGAAAATACCTTCTCATATAACGTAATATGCAGTGTATCATTGAAAATACCTTATAATATATTGCAGTTTATCATTGAAAATACCTTTTAATATAACTTAATATGCAGTGTATCATTGAAAATACCTTATGATATAACGTAATATGCAGTGTATCATTGAAAATACCTTAGAATATATGGTAATTCTAGTCTATCAATGAAAATACCTTATAATATAACGTAATATGCAGTGTATCATTGAAAATACCTTATAATATAACGTAATATGCAGTGTATCATTGAAAATACCTTATAATATAACGTAATATGCAGTGTATCATTGAAAATACCTTCCCATATAACGTAATATGCAGTGTATCATTGAAAATACCTTATAATATATCGTAATTTGTAGTGTATCATTGAAAATACCTTCTCATATAACGTAATATGCAGTGTATCATTGAAAATACCTTATAATATATCGTTTTCTTGTAGTGTATCTTTGAAAATACCTTATAATATAACGTAATATGCAGTGTATCATTGAAAATACCTTATAATATATAGTAGTTTATCATTGAAAATACCTTATAATATAACTTAATATGCAGTGTATCATTGAAAATACCTTTTGATATACCGTAATATGCAGTGTATCATTGAAAATACCTTATAATATAACGTAATATGCAGTGTATCATTGAAAATACCTTATAATATATCGTAATTTGTAGTGTATCAATGAAAATACCTTCTCATATAACGTAATATGCAGTGTATCATTGAAAATACCTTATAATTTATCGTTATTTGTAGTGTACCTTTGAAAATACCTTATAATATAACGTAATATGCAGTGTATCATTGAAAATACCTTATAATATATCGTAATTTGTAGTGTATCAATGAAAATACCTTCTCATATAACGTAATATGCAGTGTATCATTGATAATACCTTATAATATATCGTTATTTGTAGTGTGTCATTGAAAATACCTTATAATATAACGTAATATGCAGTGTATCATTGAAAATACCTTATAATATAACGTAATATGCAGTGTATCATTGAAAATACCTTATAATATAACGTAATATGCAGTGTATCATTGAAAATACCTTATAATATATCGTAATTTGTAGTGTATCAATGAAAATACCTTCTCATATAACGTAATATGCAGTGTATCATTGAAAATACCTTATAATATATCGTTATTTGTAGTGTGTCATTGAAAATACCTTATAATATAACGTAATATGCAGTGTATCATTGAAAATACCTTATAATATAACGTAATATGCAGTGTATCATTGAAAATACCTTATAATATAACGTAATATGCAGTGTATCATTGAAAATACCTTCCCATATAACTTAATATGCAGTGTATCATTGAATATACCTTATGATATAACGTAATTTGTAGTGTATCATTGAAAATACCTTATAATATATAGTAGTTTATCATTGAAAATACCTTATAGTATAACGTAATATGCAGTGTATCATTGAAAATACCTTATAATATATCGTTATTTGTAGTGTATCTTTGAAAATACCTTATAATATACCGTAATATGCAGTGTATCATTGAAAATACCTTATAATATAACGTAATATGCAGTGTATCATTGAAAATACCTTATAATATATCGTAATTTGTAGTGTATCAATGAAAATACCTTCTCATATAACGTAATATGCAGTGTATCATTGAAAATACCTTATAATTTATCGTTATTTGTAGTGTATCTTTGAAAATACCTTATAATATAACGTAATATGCAGTGTATCATTGAAAATACCTTATAATATATCGTAATTTGTAGTGTATCAATGAAAATACCTTCTCATATAACGTAATATGCAGTGTACCATTGAAAATACCTTATAATATAACGTAATATGCAGTGTATCATTGAAAATACCTTATAATATAACGTAATATGCAGTGTATCATTGGAAATACCTTATAATATAACGTAATATGCAGTGTATCATTGAAAATACCTTATAATATATCGTAATTTGTAGTGTATCAATGAAAATACCTTCTCATATAACGTAATATGCAGTGTATCATTGAATATACCTTATAATATATCGTTATTTGTAGTGTATCATTGAAAATACCTTATAATATAACGTAATATGCAGTGTATCATTGTAAATACCTTATAATATAACGTAATATGCAGTGTATCATTGAAAATACCTTATAATATAACGTAATATGCAGTGTATCATTGAAAATACCTCATAATATAACGTAATATGCAGTTTATCATTGAAAATACCTTCCCATATAACGTAATATGCAGTGTATCATTGAAAATACCTTATAATATATCGTAATTTGTAGTGTATCAATGAAAATACCTTCTCATATAACGTAATATGCAGTGTATCATTGAAAATACCTTATAATATATCGTTATTTGTAGTGTATCTTTGAAAATACCTTATAATATAACGTAATATGCAGTGTATCATTGAAAATACCTTATAATATATAGTAGTTTATCATTGAAAATACCTTATAATATAACTTAATATGCAGTGTATCATTGAATATACCTTATGATATAACGTAATTTGTAGTGTATCGTTGAAAATACCTTATAATATATTGTAGTTTATCATTGAAAATACCTTATAGTATAACGTAATATGCAGTGTATCATTGAAAATACCTTATAATATATCGTTATTTGTAGTGTATCATTGAAAATACCTTATAATATAACGTAATATGCAGTGTATCATTGAAAATACCTTATAATATAACGTAATATGCAGTGTATCATTGAAAATACCTTATAATATAACGTAATATGCAGTGTATCATTGAAAATACCTTATAATATAACGTAATATGCAGTGTATCATTGAAAATACCTTATAATATGTAGTAGTTTATCATTGAAAATACCTTATAATATAACGTAATATGCTGTGTATCATTGAAAATACCTTATAATATAACGTAATATGCAGTGTATCATTGAAAATACCTTATAATATATCGTTATTTGTAGTGTATCATTGAAAATACCTTATAATATAACGTAATATGCAGTGTATCATTGAAAATACCTTATAATATATCGTAATTTGTAGTGTATCAATGAAAATACCTTCTCATATAACGTAATATGCAGTGTACCATTGAAAATACCTTATAATATATCGTAATATGCAGTGTATCATTGAAAATACCTTATAATATAACGTAATATGCAGTGTATCATTGAAAATACCTTATAATATAACGTAATATGCAGTGTATCATTGAAAATACCTTATAATATATCGTAATTTGTAGTGTATCAATGAAAATACCTTCTCATATAACGTAATATGCAGTGTATCATTGAATATACCTTATAATATATCGTTATTTGTAGTGTATCATTGAAAATACCTTATAATATAACGTAATATGCAGTGTATCATTGTAAATACCTTATAATATAACGTAATATGCAGTGTATCATTGAAAATACCTTATAATATAACGTAATATGCAGTGTATCATTGAAAATACCTTATAATATAACGTAATATGCAGTGTATCATTGAAAATACCTTATAATATGTAGTAGTTTATCATTGAAAATACCTTATAATATAACGTAATATGCTGTGTATCTTTGAAAATACCTTATAATATAACGTAATATGCAGTGTATCATTGAAAATACCTTATAATATAACGTAATATGCAGTGTATCGTTGAAAATACCTTATAATATATCGCAATTTGTAGTGTATCAATGAAAATACCTTCTCATATAACGTAATATGCAGTGTATCATTGAAAATACCTTATAATATATCGTTATTTGTAGTGTATCATTGAAAATACCTTATAATATAACGTAATATGCAGTGTATCGTTGAAAATACCTTATAATATAACGTAATATGCAGTGTATCATTGAAAATACCTTATAATATAACGTAATATGCAGTGTATCATTGAAAATACCTTCCCATATAACGTAATATGCAGTGTATCACTGAAAATACCTTATAATATATCGTAATTTGTAGTGTATCAATGAAAATACCTTCTCATATAACGTAATATGCAGTGTATCATTGAAAATACCTTATAATATATCGTTATTTGTAGTGTATCTTTGAAAATACCTTATAATATAACGTAATATGCAGGGTATCATTGAAAATACCTTATAATATATAGTAGTTTATCATTGAAAATACCTTATAATATAACTTAATATGCAGTGTATCATTGAAAATACCTTATAATATATCGTTATTTGTAGTGTATCTTTGAAAATACCTTATAATATAACGTAATATGCAGTGTATCATTGAAAATACCTTATAATATATAGTAGTTTATCATTGAAAATACCTTATAATATAACTTAATATGCAGTGTATCATTGAAAATACCTTATGATATAACGTAATATGCAGTGTATCATTGAAAATACCTTATAATATAACGTAATATGCAGGGTATCATTGAGAATACCTTATAATATATCGTAATTTGTAGTGTATCAATGAAAATACCTTATAATATAACGTAATATGCAGTGTATCATTGAAAATACCTCATAATATAACGTAATATGCAGTGTATCATTGAAAATACCTTATAATATAACGTAATATGCAGTGTATCATTGAAAATACCTTATAATATATAGTAGTTTATCATTGAAAATACCTTATAATATAACTTAATATGCAGTGTATCATTGAAAATACCTTATGATATACCGTAATATGCAGTGTATCATTGAAAATACCTTATAATATATCGTAATTTGTAGTGTATCATTGAAAATACCTTATAGTATAACGTAATATGCAGTGCATCATTGAAAATACCTTATAATATAACGTAATATGCAGTGTATCATTGAAAATACCTTATAATATATAGTAGTTTATCATTGAAAATACCTTATAATATAACTTAATATGCAGTGTATCATTGAAAATACCTTATAGTATAACGTAATATGCAGTGCATCATTGAAAATACCTTATAATATAACGTAATTTGTAGTGTATCATTGAAAATACCTTCCCATATAACGTAATATGCAGTGTATCATTGAAAATACCTTATAATATATCGTAATTTGTAGTGTATCATTGAAAATACCTTCCCATATAACGTAATATGCAGTGTATCATTGAAAATACCTTATAATATATCGTAATTTGTAGTGTATCAATGAAAATACCTTCTCATATAACGTATAATATGCAGTGCATCATTGAAAATACCTTATAATATAACGTAATATGCAGTGTATCATTGAAAATACCTTATAATATATCGTAATTTGTAGTGTATCATTGAAAATACCTTATAGTATTCCGTAATATGCAGTGCATCATTGAAAATACCTTATAATGTAACGTAATATGCAGTGTATCATTGAAAATACCTTATAATATAACGTAATATGCAGTGTATCATTGAAAATACCTTCCCATATAACGTAATATGCAATGTATCATTGAAAATACCTTATAATATAACGTAATATGCAGTGTATCATTGAAAATACCTTATAATATAACGTAATATGCAGTGTATCATTGAAAATACCTCATAATATAACGTAATATGCAGTGTATCATTGAAAATACCTTCCCATATAACGTAATATGCAGTGTATCATTGAAAATACCTTATAATATATCGTAATTTGTAGTGTATCAATGAAAATACCTTATAATATATCGTAATTTGTAGTGTATCATTGAAAATACCTTATAGTATAACGTAATATGCAGTGTATCATTGAAAATACCTTATAATATATCGTAATTTGTAGTGTATCAATGAAAATACCTTATAATATAACGTAATATGCAGTGTATCATTGAAAATACCTCATAATATAACGTAATATGCAGTGTATCATTGAAAATACCTTATAATATAACGTAATATGCAGTGTATCATTGAAAATACCTTATAATATATAGTAGTTTATCATTGAAAATACCTTATAATATAACTTAATATGCAGTGTATCATTGAAAATACCTTATGATATACCGTAATATGCAGTGTATCATTGAAAATACCTTATAATATATCGTAATTTGTAGTGTATCATTGAAAATACCTTATAGTATAACGTAATATGCAGTGCATCATTGAAAATACCTTATAATATAACGTAATATGCAGTGTATCATTGAAAATACCTTATAATATATAGTAGTTTATCATTGAAAATACCTTATAATATAACTTAATATGCAGTGTATCATTGAAAATACCTTATAGTATAACGTAATATGCAGTGCATCATTGAAAATACCTTATAATATAACGTAATTTGTAGTGTATCAATGAAAATACCTTATAATATAACGTAATATGCAGTGTATCATTGAAAATACCTCATAATATAACGTAATATGCAGTGTATCATTGAAAATACCTTATAATATAACGTAATATGCAGTGTATCATTGAAAATACCTTATAATATATAGTAGTTTATCATTGAAAATACCTTATAATATAACTTAATATGCAGTGTATCATTGAAAATACCTTATGATATACCGTAATATGCAGTGTATCATTGAAAATACCTTATAATATATCGTAATTTGTAGTGTATCATTGAAAATACCTTATAGTATAACGTAATATGCAGTGCATCATTGAAAATACCTTATAATATAACGTAATATGCAGTGTATCATTGAAAATACCTTATAATATATAGTAGTTTATCATTGAAAATACCTTATAATATAACTTAATATGCAGTGTATCATTGAAAATACCTTATAGTATAACGTAATATGCAGTGCATCATTGAAAATACCTTATAATATAACGTAATTTGTAGTGTATCATTGAAAATACCTTCCCATATAACGTAATATGCAGTGTATCATTGAAAATACCTTATAATATATCGTAATTTGTAGTGTATCATTGAAAATACCTTCCCATATAACGTAATATGCAGTGTATCATTGAAAATACCTTATAATATATCGTAATTTGTAGTGTATCAATGAAAATACCTTCTCATATAACGTAATATGCAGTGCATCATTGAAAATACCTTATAATATAACGTAATATGCAGTGTATCATTGAAAATACCTTATAATATATCGTAATTTGTAGTGTATCATTGAAAATACCTTATAGTATTCCGTAATATGCAGTGCATCATTGAAAATACCTTATAATGTAACGTAATATGCAGTGTATCATTGAAAATACCTTATAATATAACGTAATATGCAGTGTATCATTGAAAATACCTTCCCATATAACGTAATATGCAATGTATCATTGAAAATACCTTATAATATAACGTAATATGCAGTGTATCATTGAAAATACCTTATAATATAACGTAATATGCAGTGTATCATTGAAAATACCTCATAATATAACGTAATATGCAGTGTATCATTGAAAATACCTTCCCATATAACGTAATATGCAGTGTATCATTGAAAATACCTTATAATATATCGTAATTTGTAGTGTATCAATGAAAATACCTTATAATATATCGTAATTTGTAGTGTATCATTGAAAATACCTTATAATATAACGTAATATGCAGTGTATCATTGAGAATACCTTATAATATATCGTAATTTGTAGTGTATCAATGAAAATACCTTATAATATAACGTAATATGCAGTGTATCATTGAAAATACCTCATAATATAACGTAATATGCAGTGTATCATTGAAAATACCTTATAATATAACGTAATATGCAGTGTATCATTGAAAATACCTTATAATATATAGTAGTTTATCATTGAAAATACCTTATAATATAACGTAATATGCAGTGTATCATTGAAAATACCTTATAATATATCGTAATTTGTAGTGTATCATTGAAAATACCTTATAGTATTCCGTAATATGCAGTGCATCATTGAAAATACCTTATAATGTAACGTAATATGCAGTGTATCATTGAAAATACCTTATAATATAACGTAATATGCAGTGTATCATTGAAAATACCTTCCCATATAACGTAATATGCAATGTATCATTGAAAATACCTTATAATATAACGTAATATGCAGTGTATCATTGAAAATACCTTATAATATAACGTAATATGCAGTGTATCATTGAAAATACCTCATAATATAACGTAATATGCAGTTTATCATTGAAAATACCTTCCCATATAACGTAATATGCAGTGTATCATTGAAAATACCTTATAATATATCGTAATTTGTAGTGTATCAATGAAAATACCTTCTCATATAACGTAATATGCAGTGTATCATTGAAAATACCTTATAATATATCGTTATTTGTAGTGTATCTTTGAAAATACCTTATAATATAACGTAATATGCAGTGTATCATTGAAAATACCTTATAATATATAGTAGTTTATCATTGAAAATACCTTATAATATAACTTAATATGCAGTGTATCATTGAATATACCTTATGATATAACGTAATTTGTAGTGTATCGTTGAAAATACCTTATAATATATTGTAGTTTATCATTGAAAATACCTTATAGTATAACGTAATATGCAGTGTATCATTGAAAATACCTTATAATATATCGTTATTTGTAGTGTATCATTGAAAATACCTTATAATATAACGTAATATGCAGTGTATCATTGAAAATACCTTATAATATAACGTAATATGCAGTGTATCATTGAAAATACCTTATAATATAACGTAATATGCAGTGTATCATTGAAAATACCTTATAATATAACGTAATATGCAGTGTATCATTGAAAATACCTTATAATATGTAGTAGTTTATCATTGAAAATACCTTATAATATAACGTAATATGCTGTGTATCATTGAAAATACCTTATAATATAACGTAATATGCAGTGTATCATTGAAAATACCTTATAATATAACGTAATATGCAGTGTATCGTTGAAAATACCTTATAATATATCGCAATTTGTAGTGTATCAATGAAAATACCTTCTCATATAACGTAATATGCAGTGTATCATTGAAAATACCTTATAATATAACGTAATATGCAGTGTATCATTGGAAATACCTTATAATATATCGTTATTTGTAGTGTATCTTTGAAAATACCTTATAATATAACGTAATATGCAGTGTATCATTGAAAATACCTTATAATATATAGTAGTTTATCATTGAAAATACCTTATAATATAACGTAATATGCAGTGTATCATTGAAAATACCTTATAATATAACGTAATATGCAGTGTATCATTGAAAATACCTTATAATATAACGTAATATGCAGTGTATCATTGAAAATACCTTATAATATATAGTAGTTTATCATTGAAAATACCTTATAATATAACTTAATATGCAGTGTATCATTGAAAATACCTTATGATATACCGTAATATGCAGTGTATCATTGATAATACCTTATAATATAACTTAATATGCAGTGTATCAATGAAAATACCTTATGATATACCGTAATATGCAGTGTATCATTGAAAATACCTTATAATATAACGTAATATGCAGTGTATCATTGGAAATACCTTATAATATATCGTAATTTTTTAGTGTATCATTGAAAATACCTAATAATATAACGTAATATGCAGTGTATCATTGAAAATACCTTACAATATATGGTAATTCTTGTCTATCAATGAAAATACCTTATAATATAACGTAATATGCAGTGCATCATTGAAAATACCTTATAATATAACGTAATATGCAGTGTATCATGAAAAATACCTTATAATATAACGTAATATGCAGTGTATCATTGAAAATACCTTATAAAATAACGTAATATGCAGTGTATCTTTGAAAATACCTTCCCATATAACGTAATATGCAGTGTATCATTGAAAATACCTTATAATATATCGTTATTTGTAGTGTATCTTTGAAAATACCTTATAATATAACGTAATATGCAGTGTATCATTGAAAATACCTTATAATATATAGTAGTTTATCATTGAAAATACCTTATAATATAACTTAATATGCAGTGTATCATTGAAAATACCTTATAGTATAACGTAATATGCAGTGCATCATTGAAAATACCTTATAATATAACGTAATATGCAGTGTATCATTGAAAATACCTTATAATATAACGTAATATGCAGTGTATCATTGAAAATACCTTATAATATAACGTAATATGCAGTGTATCATTGAAAATACCTTATAATATAACGTAATATGCAGTGTATCATTGAAAATACCTTATAATATATAGTTGTTTATCATTGAAAATACCTTATAATATAACTTAATATGCAGTGTATCATTGAAAATACATTATGATATACCGTAATATGCAGTGTATCATTGAAAATACCTTATAATATAACGTAATATGCAGTGTATCATTGAAAATACCTTCCCATATAACGTAATATGCAATGTATCATTGAAAATACCTTATAATATAACGTAATATGCAGTGTATCATTGAAAATACCTTATAATATAACGTAATATGCAGTGTATCATTGAAAATACCTGATAATATAACGTAATATGCAGTTTATCATTGAAAATACCTTCCCATATAACGTAATATGCAGTGTATCATTGAAAATACCTTATAATATATCGTAATTTGTAGTGTATCAATGAAAATACCTTCTCATATAACGTAATATGCAGTGTATCATTGAAAATACCTTATAATATATCGTTATTTGTAGTGTATCTTTGAAAATACCTTATAATATAACGTAATATGCAGTGTATCATTGAAAATACCTTATAATATATAGTAGTTTATCATTGAAAATACCTTATAATATAACGTAATATGCAGTGTATCATTGAAAATACCTTATAATATAACGTAATATGCAGTGTATCATTGAAAATACCTTATAATATAACGTAATATGCAGTGTATCATTGAAAATACCTTATAATATAACGTAATATGCAGTGTATCATTGAAAATACCTTATAATATGTAGTAGTTTATCATTGAAAATACCTTATAATATAACGTAATATGCTGTGTATCATTGAAAATACCTTATAATATAACGTAATATGCAGTGTATCATTGAAAATACCTTATAATATAACGTAATATGCAGTGTATCGTTGAAAATACCTTATAATATATCGCAATTTGTAGTGTATCAATGAAAATACCTTCTCATATAACGTAATATGCAGTGTATCATTGAAAATACCTTATAATATAACGTAATATGCAGTGTATCATTGGAAATACCTTATAATATATCGTTATTTGTAGTGTATCTTTGAAAATACCTTATAATATAACGTAATATGCAGTGTATCATTGAAAATACCTTATAATATATAGTAGTTTATCATTGAAAATACCTTATAATATAACTTAATATGCAGTGTATCATTGAAAATACCATATAGTATAACGTAATATGCAGTGCATCATTGAAAATACCTTATAATATAACGTAATATGCAGTGTATCATTGAAAATACCTTATAATATAACGTAATATGCAGTGTATCATTGAAAATACCTTATAATATAACGTAATATGCAGTGTATCATTGAAAATACCTTATAATATAACGTAATATGCAGTGTATCATTGAAAATACCTTATAATATATAGTAGTTTATCATTGAAAATACCTTATAATATAACTTAATATGCAGTGTATCATTGAAAATACCTTATGATATACCGTAATATGCAGTGTATCATTGAAAATACCTTATAATATATCGTAATTTGTAGTGTATCATTGAAAATACCTTATAGTATAACGTAATATGCAGTGCATCATTGAAAATACCTTATAATATAACGTAATATGCAGTGTATCATTGAAAATACCTTATAATATACGTAATATGCAGTGTATCATTGAAAATACCTTATAATATATAGTAGTTTATCATTGAAAATACCTTATAATATAACGTAATATGCAGTGTATCATTGAAAATACCTTATAATATGTAGTAGTTTATCATTGAAAATACCTTATAATATAACGTAATATGCTGTGTATCATTGAAAATACCTTATAATATAACGTAATATGCAGTGTATCATTGAAAATACCTTATAATATAACGTAATATGCAGTGTATCGTTGAAAATACCTTATAATATATCGCAATTTGTAGTGTATCAATGAAAATACCTTCTCATATAACGTAATATGCAGTGTATCATTGAAAATACCTTATAATATATCGTAATATGCAGTGTATCATTGGAAATACCTTATAATATATCGTTATTTGTAGTGTATCTTTGAAAATACCTTATAATATAACGTAATATGCAGTGTATCATTGAAAATACCTTATAATATATAGTAGTTTATCATTGAAAATACCTTATAATATAACGTAATATGCAGTGTATCATTGAAAATACCATATAGTATAACGTAATATGCAGTGCATCATTGAAAATACCTTATAATATAACGTAATATGCAGTGTATCATTGAAAATACCTTATAATATAACCGTAATATGCAGTGTATCATTGAAAATACCTTATAATATAACGTAATATGCAGTGTATCATTGAAAATACCTTATAATATAACGTAATATGCAGTGTATCATTGAAAATACCTTATAATATATAGTAGTTTATCATTGAAAATACCTTATAATATAACTTAATATGCAGTGTATCATTGAAAATACCTTATGATATACCGTAATATGCAGTGTATCATTGAAAATACCTTATAATATATCGTAATTTGTAGTGTATCATTGAAAATACCTTATAGTATAACGTAATATGCAGTGCATCATTGAAAATACCTTATAATATAACGTAATATGCAGTGTATCATTGAAAATAACTTATAATATAACTTAATATGCAGTCTATCATTGAAAATACCTTATGATATACCGTAATATGCAGTGTATCATTGAAAATACCTTATAATATAACGTAATATGCAGTGTATCATTGAAAATACCTTATAATATATCGTAATATGCAGTGTATCATTGAAAATACCTTATAATATAACGTAATATGCAGTGTATCATTGGAAATACCTTATAATATATCGTTATTTGTAGTGTATCTTTGAAAATACCTTATAATATAACGTAATATGCAGTGTATCATTGAAAATACATTATAATATATAGTAGTTTATCATTGAAAATACCTTATAATATAACTTAATATGCAGTGTATCATTGAAAATACCTTATGATATACCGTAATATGCAGTGTATCATTGATAATACCTTATAATATAACTTAATATGCAGTGTATCAATGAAAATACCTTATGATATACCGTAATATGCAGTGTATCATTGAAAATACCTTATAATATAACGTAATATGCAGTGTATCATTGGAAATACCTTATAATATATCGTAATTTTTTAGTGATTCATTGAAAATACCTAATAATATAACGTAATATGCAGTGTATCATTGAAAATACCTTACAATATATGGTAATTCTTGTCTATCAATGAAAATACCTTATAATATAACGTAATATGCACTGCATCATTGAAAATACCTTATAATATAACGTAATATGCAGTGTATCATGAAAAATACCTTATAATATAACGTAATATGCAGTGTATCATTGAAAATACCTTATAAAATAACGTAATATGCAGTGTATCATTGAAAATACCTTCCCATATAACGTAATATGCAGTGTATCATTGAAAATACCTTATAATATATCGTTATTTGTAGTGTATCTTTGAAAATACCTTATAATATAACGTAATATGCAGTGTATCATTGAAAATACCTGATAATATATAGTAGTTTATCATTGAAAATACCTTATAATATAACTTAATATGCAGTGTATCATTGAAAATACCTTATAGTATAACGTAATATGCAGTGCATCATTGAAAATACCTTATAATATAACGTAATATGCAGTGTATCATTGAAAATACCTTATAATATAACGTAATATGCAGTGTATCATTGAAAATACCTTATAATATAACGTAATATGCAGTGTATCATTGAAAATACCTTATAATATAACGTAATATGCAGTGTATCATTGAAAATACCTTATAATATATAGTAGTTTATCATTGAAAATACCTTATAATATAACTTAATATGCAGTGTATCATTGAAAATACATTATGATATACCGTAATATGCAGTGTATCATTGAAAATACCTTATAATATAACGTAATATGCAGTGTATCATTGAAAATACCTTATAATATATCGTAATTTGTAGTGTATCATTGAAAATACCTTCCCATATAACGTAATATGCAGTGTATCATTGAAAATACCTTATAATATATCGTAATTTGTAGTGTATCAATGAAAATACCTTCTCATATAACGTAATATGCAGTGTATCATTGAAAATACCTTATAATATATCGTAATTTGTAGTGTATCAATGAAAATACCTTCTCATATAACGTAATATGCAGTGCATCATTGAAAATACCTTATAATATAACGTAATATGCAGTGTATCATTGAAAATACCTTATAATATATCGTAATTTGTAGTGTATCATTGAAAATACCTTATAGTATTCCGTAATATGCAGTGCATCATTGAAAATACCTTATAATGTAACGTAATATGCAGTGTATCATTGAAAATACCTTATAATATAACGTAATATGCAGTGTATCATTGAAAATACCTTCCCATATAACGTAATATGCAATGTATCATTGAAAATACCTTATAATATAACGTAATATGCAGTGTATCATTGAAAATACCTTATAATATAACGTAATATGCAGTGTATCATTGAAAATACCTCATAATATAACGTAATATGCAGTTTATCATTGAAAATACCTTCCCATATAACGTAATATGCAGTGTATCATTGAAAATACCTTATAATATATCGTAATTTGTAGTGTATCAATGAAAATACCTTCTCATATAACGTAATATGCAGTGTATCATTGAAAATAACTTATAATATAACTTAATATGCAGTGTATCATTGAAAATACCTTATGATATACCGTAATATGCAGTGTATCATTGAAAATACCTTATAATATAACGTAATATGCAGTGTATCATTGAAAATACCTTATAATATATCGTAATATGCAGTGTATCATTGAAAATACCTTATAATATAACGTAATATGCAGTGTATCATTGGAAATACCTTATAATATATCGTTATTTGTAGTGTATCTTTGAAAATACCTTATAATATAACGTAATATGCAGTGTATCATTGAAAATACCTTATAATATATAGTAGTTTATCATTGAAAATACCTTATAATATAACTTAATATGCAGTGTATCATTGAAAATACCTTATGATATACCGTAATATGCAGTGTATCATTGATAATACCTTATAATATAACTTAATATGCAGTGTATCAATGAAAATACCTTATGATATACCGTAATATGCAGTGTATCATTGAAAATACCTTATAATATAACGTAATATGCAGTGTATCATTGGAAATACCTTATAATATATCGTAATTTTTTAGTGTATCATTGAAAATACCTAATAATATAACGTAATATGCAGTGTATCATTGAAAATACCTTACAATATATGGTAATTCTTGTCTATCAATGAAAATACCTTATAATATAACGTCATATGCAGTGCATCATTGAAAATACCTTATAATATAACGTAATATACAGTGTATCATGAAAAATACCTTATAATATAACGTAATATGCAGTGTATCATTGAAAATACCTTATAATATAACGTAATATGCAGTGTATCATTGAAAATACCTTATAATATATAGTAGTTTATCATTGAAAATACCTTATAATATAACTTAATATGCAGTGTATCATTGAAAATACCTTATAGTATAACGTAATATGCAGTGCATCATTGAAAATACCTTATAATATAACGTAATATGCAGTGTATCATTGAAAATACCTTATAATATAACGTAATATGCAGTGTATCATTGGAAATACCTTATAATATAACGTAATATGCAGTGTATCATTGAAAATACCTTATAATATAATGTAATATGCAGTGTATCATTGGAAATACCTTATAATATATCGTAATTTTTTAGTGTATCATTGAAAATACCTAATAATATAACGTAATATGCAGTGTATCATTGAAAATACCTTAGAATATATGGTAATTCTTGTCTATCAATGAAAATACCTTATAATATAACGTAATATGCAGTGCATCATTGAAAATACCTTATAGTATAACGTAATATGCAGTGCATCATTGAAAATACCTTATAATATAACGTAATATGCAGTGTATCATTGAAAATACCTTATAATATAACGTAATTTGTAGTGTATCATTGAAAATACCTTCCCATATAACGTAATATGCAGTGTATCATTGAAAATACCTTATAATATATCGTAATTTGTAGTGTATCATTGAAAATACCTTCCCATATAACGTAATATGCAGTGTATCATTGAAAATACCTTATAATATATCGTAATTTGTAGTGTATCAATGAAAATACCTTCTCATATAACGTAATATGCAGTGCATCATTGAAAATACCTTATAATATAACGTAATATGCAGTGTATCATTGAAAATACCTTATAATATATCGTAATTTGTAGTGTATCATTGAAAATACCTTATAGTATTCCGTAATATGCAGTGCATCATTGAAAATACCTTATAATGTAACGTAATATGCAGTGTATCATTGAAAATACCTTATAATATAACGTAATATGCAGTGTATCATTGAAAATACCTTATAATATAACTTAATATGCAGTGTATCATTGAAAATACCTTATGATATACCGTAATATGCAGTGTATCATTGATAATACCTTATAATATAACTTAATATGCAGTGTATCAATGAAAATACCTTATGATATACCGTAATATGCAGTGTATCATTGAAAATACCTTATAATATAACGTAATATGCAGTGTATCATTGGAAATACCTTATAATATATCGTAATTTTTTAGTGTATCATTGAAAATACCTAATAATATAACGTAATATGCAGTGTATCATTGAAAATACCTTACAATATATGGTAATTCTTGTCTATCAATGAAAATACCTTATAATATAACGTCATATGCAGTGCATCATTGAAAATACCTTATAATATAACGTAATATACAGTGTATCATGAAAAATACCTTATAATATAACGTAATATGCAGTGTATCATTGAAAATACCTTATAATATAACGTAATATGCAGTGTATCATTGAAAATACCTTATAATATATAGTAGTTTATCATTGAAAATACCTTATAATATAACTTAATATGCAGTGTATCATTGAAAATACCTTATAGTATAACGTAATATGCAGTGCATCATTGAAAATACCTTATAATATAACGTAATATGCAGTGTATCATTGAAAATACCTTATAATATAACGTAATATGCAGTGTATCATTGGAAATACCTTATAATATAACGTAATATGGAGTGTATCATTGAAAATACCTTATAATATAATGTAATATGCAGTGTATCATTGGAAATACCTTATAATATATCGTAATTTTTTAGTGTATCATTGAAAATACCTAATAATATAACGTAATATGCAGTGTATCATTGAAAATACCTTAGAATATATGGTAATTCTTGTCTATCAATGAAAATACCTTATAATATAACGTAATATGCAGTGCATCATTGAAAATACCTTATAGTATAACGTAATATGCAGTGCATCATTGAAAATACCTTATAATATAACGTAATATGCAGTGTATCATTGAAAATACCTTATAATATAACGTAATTTGTAGTGTATCATTGAAAATACCTTCCCATATAACGTAATATGCAGTGTATCATTGAAAATACCTTATAATATATCGTAATTTGTAGTGTATCATTGAAAATACCTTCCCATATAACGTAATATGCAGTGTATCATTGAAAATACCTTATAATATATCGTAATTTGTAGTGTATCAATGAAAATACCTTCTCATATAACGTAATATGCAGTGCATCATTGAAAATACCTTATAATATAACGTAATATGCAGTGTATCATTGAAAATACCTTATAATATATCGTAATTTGTAGTGTATCATTGAAAATACCTTATAGTATTCCGTAATATGCAGTGCATCATTGAAAATACCTTATAATGTAACGTAATATGCAGTGTATCATTGAAAATACCTTATAATATAACGTAATATGCAGTGTATCATTGAAAATACCTTCCCATATAACGTAATATGCAATGTATCATTGAAAATACCTTATAATATAACGTAATATGCAGTGTATCATTGAAAATACCTTATAATATATAGTAGTTTATCATTGAAAATACCTCATAATATAACGTAATATGCAGTTTATCATTGAAAATACCTTCCCATATAACGTAATATGCAGTGTATCATTGAAAATACCTTATAATATATCGTAATTTGTAGTGTATCAATGAAAATACCTTATAATATATCGTAATTTGTAGTGTATCATTGAAAATACCTTATAGTATAACGTAATATGCAGTGCATCATTGAAAATACCTTATAATATATCGTAATTTGTAGTGTATCAATGAAAATACCTTATAATATAACGTAATATGCAGTGTATCATTGAAAATACCTCATAATATAACGTAATATGCAGTGTATCATTGAAAATACCTTATAATATAACGTAATATGCAGTGTATCATTGAAAATACCTTATAATATATAGTAGTTTATCATTGAAAATACCTTATAATATAACTTAATATGCAGTGTATCATTGAAAATACCTTATGATATACCGTAATATGCAGTGTATCATTGAAAATACCTTATAATATATCGTAATTTGTAGTGTATCATTGAAAATACCTTATAGTATAACGTAATATGCAGTGCATCATTGAAAATACCTTATAATATAACGTAATATGCAGTGTATCATTGAAAATACCTTATAATATATAGTAGTTTATCATTGAAAATACCTTATAATATAACTTAATATGCAGTGTATCATTGAAAATACCTTATAGTATAACGTAATATGCAGTGCATCATTGAAAATACCTTATAATATAACTTAATATGCAGTGTATCATTGAAAATACCTTATGATATACCGTAATATGCAGTGTATCATTGATAATACCTTATAATATAACTTAATATGCAGTGAATCAATGAAAATACCTTATGATATACCGTAATATGCAGTGTATCATTGAAAATACCTTATAATATAACGTAATATGCAGTGTATCATTGGAAATACCTTATAATATATCGTAATTTTTTAGTGTATCATTGAAAATACCTAATAATATAACGTAATATGCAGTGTATCATTGAAAATACCTTACAATATATGGTAATTCTTGTCTATCAATGAAAATACCTTATAATATAACGTAATATGCAGTGCATCATTGAAAATACCTTATAATATAACGTAATATGCAGTGTATCATGAAAAATACCTTATAATATAACGTAATATGCAGTGTATCATTGAAAATACCTTACAAAATAACGTAATATGCAGTGTATCTTTGAAAATACCTTCCCATATAACGTAATATGCAGTGTATCATTGAAAATACCTTATAATATATCGTTATTTGTAGTGTATCTTTGAAAATACCTTATAATATAACGTAATATGCAGTGTATCATTGAAAATACCTTATAATATATAGTAGTTTATCATTGAAAATACCTTATAATATAACTTAATATGCAGTGTATCATTGAAAATACCTTATAGTATAACGTAATATGCAGTGCATCATTGAAAATACCTTATAATATAACGTAATATGCAGTGTATCATTGAAAATACCTAATAATTAACGTAATATGCAGTGTATCATTGAAAATACCTTAGAATATATGGTAATTCTTGTCTATCAATGAAAATACCTTATAATATAACGTAATATGCAGTGCATCATTGAAAATACCTTATAGTATAACGTAATATGCAGTGCATCATTGAAAATACCTTATAATATAACGTAATATGCAGTGTATCATTGAAAATACCTTATAATATAACGTAATTTGTAGTGTATCATTGAAAATACCTTATAGTATAACGTAATATGCAGTGCATCATTGAAAATACCTTATAATATAACGTAATATGCAGTGTATCATTGAAAATACCTTATAATATAACGTAATATGCAGTGTATCATTGAAAATACCTTATAATATAACGTAATATGCAGTGTATCATTGAAAATACCTTATAATATAACGTAATATGCAGTGTATCATTGAAAATACCTTATAATATATAGTAGTTTATCATTGAAAATACCTTATAATATAACTTAATATGCAGTGTATCATTGAAAATACCTTATGATATACCGTAATATGCAGTGTATCATTGATAATACCTTATAATATAACTTAATATGCAGTGTATCAATGAAAATACCTTATGATATAACTTAATATGCAGTGTATCATTGAAAATACCTTATAATATAACGTAATATGCAGTGTATCATTGGAAATACCTTATAATATATCGTAATTTTTTAGTGTATCATTGAAAATACCTAATAATATAACGTAATATGCAGTGTATCATTGAAAATACCTTACAATATATGGTAATTCTTGTCTATCAATGAAAATACCTTATAATATAACGTAATATGCAGTGCATCATTGAAAATACCTTATAATATAACGTAATATGCAGTGTATCATGAAAAATACCTATAATATAACGTAATATGCAGTGTATCATTGAAAATACCTTATAATATAACGTAATTTGTAGTGTATCATTGAAAATACCTTCCCATATAACGTAATATGCAGTGTATCATTGAAAATACCTTATAATATATCGTAATTTGTAGTGTATCATTGAAAATACCTTCCCATATAACGTAATATGCAGTGTATCATTGAAAATACCTTATAATATATCGTAATTTGTAGTGTATCAATGAAAATACCTTCTCATATAACGTAATATGCAGTGCATCATTGAAAATACCTTATAATATAACGTAATATGCAGTGTATCATTGAAAATACCTTATAATATATCGTAATTTGTAGTGTATCATTGAAAATACCTTATAGTATTCCGTAATATGCAGTGCATCATTGAAAATACCTTATAATGTAACGTAATATGCAGTGTATCATTGAAAATACCTTATAATATAACGTAATATGCAGTGTATCATTGAAAATACCTTCCCATATAACGTAATATGCAATGTATCATTGAAAATACCTTATAATATAACGTAATATGCAGTGTATCATTGAAATTACCTTATAATATAACGTAATATGCAGTGTATCATTGAAAATACCTCATAATATAACGTAATATGCAGTTTATCATTGAAAATACCTTCCCATATAACGTAATATGCAGTGTATCATTGAAAATACCTTATAATATATCGTAATTTGTAGTGTATCAATGAAAATACCTTCTCATATAACGTAATATGCAGTGTATCATTGAAAATACCTTATATATATCGTTATTTGTAGTGTATCTTTGAAAATACCTTATAATATAACGTAATATGCAGTGTATCATTGAAAATACCTTATAATATATAGTAGTTTATCATTGAAAATACCTTATAATATAACTTAATATGCAGTGTATCATTGAATATACCTTATGATATAACGTAATTTGTAGTGTATCGTTGAAAATACCTTATAATATATTGTAGTTTATCATTGAAAATACCTTATAGTATAACGTAATATGCAGTGTATCATTGAAAATACCTTATAATATATCGTAATTTGTAGTGTATCATTGAAAATACCTTATAATATAACGTAATATGCAGTGTATCATTGAAAATACCTTATAATATAACGTAATATGCAGTGTATCATTGAAAATACCTTATAATATAACGTAATATGCAGTGTATCATTGAAAATACCTTCCCATATAACGTAATATGCAATGTATCATTGAAAATACCTTATAATATAACGTAATATGCAGTGTATCATTGAAAATACCTTATAATATAACGTAATATGCAGTGTATCATTGAAAATACCTCATACTATAACGTAATATGCAGTTTATCATTGAAAATACCTTCCCATATAACGTAATATGCAGTGTATCATTGAAAATACCTTATAATATATCGTAATTTGTAGTGTATCAATGAAAATACCTTCTCATATAACGTAATATGCAGTGTATCATTGAAAATACCTTATAATATATCGTTATTTGTAGTGTATCTTTGAAAATACCTTATAATATAACGTAATATGCAGTGTATCATTGAAAATACCTTATAATATATAGTAGTTTATCATTGAAAATACCTTATAATATAACTTAATATGCAGTGTATCATTGAATATACCTTATGATATAACGTAATATGCAGTGTATCATTGAAAATACCTTATAATATAACGTAATATGCAGTGTATCATTGAAAATACCTTATAATATGTAGTAGTTTATCATTGAAAATACCTTATAATATAACGTAATATGCTGTGTATCATTGAAAATACCTTATAATATAACGTAATATGCAGTGTATCATTGAAAATACCTTATAATATAACGTAATATGCAGTGTATCGTTGAAAATACCTTATAATATATCGCAATTTGTAGTGTATCAATGAAAATACCTTCTCATATAACGTAATATGCAGTGTATCATTGAAAATACCTTATAATATAACGTAATATGCAGTGTATCATTGAAAATACCTTATAATATATCGTTATTTGTAGTGTATCTTTGAAAATACCTTATAATATAACGTAATATGCAGTGTATCATTGAAAATACCTTATAATATATAGTAGTTTATCATTGAAAATACCTTATAATATAACTTAATATGCAGTGTATCATTGAAAATACCTTATAGTATAACGTAATATGCAGTGCATCATTGAAAATACCTTATAATATAACGTAATATGCAGTGTATCATTGAAAATACCTTATAATATAACGTAATATGCAGTGTATCATTGAAAATACCTTATAATATAACGTAATATGCAGTGTATCATTGAAAATACCTTATAATATAACGTAATATGCAGTGTATCATTGAAAATACCTTATAATATATAGTAGTTTATCATTGAAAATACCTTATAATATAACGTAATATGCAGTGTATCATTGAAAATACCTTATGATATACCGTAATATGCAGTGTATCATTGATAATACCTTATAATATAACTTAATATGCAGTGTATCAATGAAAATACCTTATGATATACCGTAATATGCAGTGTATCATTGAAAATACCTTATAATATAACGTAATATGCAGTGTATCATTGGAAATACCTTATAATATATCGTAATTTTTTAGTGTATCATTGAAAATACCTAATAATATAACGTAATATGCAGTGTATCATTGAAAATACCTTACAATATATGGTAATTCTTGTCTATCAATGAAAATACCTTATAATATAACGTAATATGCAGTGCATCATTGAAAATACCTTATAATATAACGTAATATGCAGTGTATCATGAAAAATACCTTATAATATAACGTAATATGCAGTGTATCATTGAAAATACCTTACAAAATAACGTAATATGCAGTGTATCTTTGAAAATACCTTCCCATATAACGTAATATGCAGTGTATCATTGAAAATACCTTATAATATATCGTTATTTGTAGTGTATCTTTGAAAATACCTTATAATATAACGTAATATGCAGTGTATCATTGAAAATACCTTATAATATAACGTAATATGCAGTGTATCATTGAAAATACCTTATAATATATCGTAATTTGTAGTGTATCATTGAAAATACCTTCCCATATAACGTAATATGCAATGTATCATTGAAAATACCTTATAATATAACGTAATATGCAGTGTATCATTGAAAATACCTTATAATATATCGTAATTTGTAGTGTATCAATGAAAATACCTTCTCATATAACGTAATATGCAGTGCATCATTGAAAATACCTTATAATATAACGTAATATGCAGTGTATCATTGAAAATACCTTATAATATATCGTAATTTGTAGTGTATCATTGAAAATACCTTATAGTATTCCGTAATATGCAGTGCATCATTGAAAATACCTTATAATGTAACGTAATATGCAGTGTATCATTGAAAATACCTTATAATATAACGTAATATGCAGTGTATCATTGAAAATACCTTCCCATATAACGTAATATGCAATGTATCATTGAAAATACCTTATAATATAACGTAATATGCAGTGTATCATTGAAAATACCTTATAATATAACGTAATATGCAGTGTATCATTGAAAATACCTCATAATATAACGTAATATGCAGTTTATCATTGAAAATACCTTCCCATATAACGTAATATGCAGTGTATCATTGAAAATACCTTATAATATATCGTAATTTGTAGTGTATCAATGAAAATACCTTCTCATATAACGTAATATGCAGTGTATCATTGAAAATACCTTATAATATATCGTTATTTGTAGTGTATCTTTGAAAATACCTTATAATATAACGTAATATGCAGTGTATCATTGAAAATACCTTATAATATATAGTAGTTTATCATTGAAAATACCTTATAATATAACTTAATATGCAGTGTATCATTGAATATACCTTATGATATAACGTAATTTGTAGTGTATCGTTGAAAATACCTTATAATATATTGTAGTTTATCATTGAAAATACCTTATAATATAACGTAATATGCAGTGTATCATTGAAAATACCTTATAATATATCGTTATTTGTAGTGTATCATTGAAAATACCTTATAATATAACGTAATATGCAGTGTATCATTGAAAATACCTTATAATATAACGTAATATGCAGTGTATCATTGAAAATACCTTATAATATAACGTAATATGCAGTGTATCATTGAAAATACCTTATAATATAACGTAATATGCAGTGTATCATTGAAAATACCTTATAATATGTAGTAGTTTATCATTGAAAATACCTTATAATATAACGTAATATGCTGTGTATCATTGAAAATACCTTATAATATAACGTAATATGCAGTGTATCATTGAAAATACCTTATAATATAACGTAATATGCAGTGTATCGTTGAAAATACCTTATAATATATCGCAATTTGTAGTGTATCAATGAAAATACCTTCTCATATAACGTAATATGCAGTGTATCATTGAAAATACCTTATAATATAACGTAATATGCAGTGTATCATTGGAAATACCTTATAATATATCGTTATTTGTAGTGTATCTTTGAAAATACCTTATAATATAACGTAATATGCAGTGTATCATTGAAAATACCTTATAATATATAGTAGTTTATCATTGAAAATACCTTATAATATAACTTAATATGCAGTGTATCATTGAAAATACCATATAGTATAACGTAATATGCAGTGCATCATTGAAAATACCTTATAATATAACGTAATATGCAGTGTATCATTGAAAATACCTTATAATATAACGTAATATGCAGTGTATCATTGAAAATACCTTATAATATAACGTAATATGCAGTGTATCATTGAAAATACCTTATAATATAACGTAATATGCAGTGTATCATTGAAAATACCTTATAATATATAGTAGTTTATCATTGAAAATACCTTATAATATAACTTAATATGCAGTGTATCATTGAAAATACCTTATGATATACCGTAATATGCAGTGTATCACTGAAAATACCTTATAATATATCGTAATTTGTAGTGTATCATTGAAAATACCTTATAGTATAACGTAATATGCAGTGCATCATTGAAAATACCTTATAATATAACGTAATATGCAGTGTATCATTGAAAATAACTTATAATATAACTTAATATGCAGTCTATCATTGAAAATACCTTATGATATACCGTAATATGCAGTGTATCATTGAAAATACCTTATAATATAACGTAATATGCAGTGTATCATTGAAAATACCTTATAATATATCGTAATATGCAGTGTATCAATGAAAATACCTTATAATATAACGTAATATGCAGTGTATCATTGGAAATACCTTATAATATATCGTTATTTGTAGTGTATCTTTGAAAATACCTTATAATATAACGTAATATGCAGTGTATCATTGAAAATACATTATAATATATAGTAGTTTATCATTGAAAATACCTTATAATATAACTTAATATGCAGTGTATCATTGAAAATACCTTATGATATACCGTAATATGCAGTGTATCATTGATAATACCTTATAATATAACTTAATATGCAGTGTATCAATGAAAATACCTTATGATATACCGTAATATGCAGTGTATCATTGAAAATACCTTATAATATAACGTAATATGCAGTGTATCATTGGAAATACCTTATAATATATCGTAATTTTTTAGTGATTCATTGAAAATACCTAATAATATAACGTAATATGCAGTGTATCATTGAAAATACCTTACAATATATGGTAATTCTTGTCTATCAATGAAAATACCTTATAATATAACGTAATATGCAGTGCATCATTGAAAATACCTTATAATATAACGTAATATGCAGTGTATCATGAAAAATACCTTATAATATAACGTAATATGCAGTGTATCATTGAAAATACCTTATAAAATAACGTAATATGCAGTGTATCATTGAAAATACCTTCCCATATAACGTAATATGCAGTGTATCATTGAAAATACCTTATAATATATCGTTATTTGTAGTGTATCATTGAAAATACCTTATAATATAACGTAATATGCAGTGTATCATTGAAAATACCTTATAATATATAGTAGTTTATCATTGAAAATACCTTATAATATAACTTAATATGCAGTGTATCATTGAAAATACCTTATAGTATAACGTAATATGCAGTGCATCATTGAAAATACCTTATAATATAACGTAATATGCAGTGTATCATTGAAAATACCTTATAATATAACGTAATATGCAGTGTATCATTGAAAATACCTTCTCATATAACGTAATATGCAGTGTATCATTGAAAATACCTTATAATATATCGTTATTTGTAGTGTATCTTTGAAAATACCTTATAATATAACGTAATATGCAGTGTATCATTGAAAATACCTTATAATATATAGTAGTTTATCATTGAAAATACCTTATAATATAACTTAATATGCAGTGTATCATTGAATATACCTTATGATATAACGTAATTTGTAGTGTATCGTTGAAAATACCTTATAATATATTGTAGTTTATCATTGAAAATACCTTATAGTATAACGTAATATGCAGTGTATCATTGAAAATACCTTATAATATATCGTTATTTGTAGTGTATCATTGAAAATACCTTATAATATAACGTAATATGCAGTGTATCATTGAAAATACCTTATAATATAACGTAATATGCAGTGTATCATTGAAAATACCTTATAATATAACGTAATATGCAGTGTATCATTGAAAATACCTTATAATATAACGTAATATGCAGTGTATCATTGAAAATACCTTATAATATGTAGTAGTTTATCATTGAAAATACCTTATAATATAACGTAATATGCAGTGTATCATTGAAAATACCTTATAATATAACGTAATATGCAGTGTATCATTGAAAATACCTTATAATATAACGTAATATGCAGTGTATCGTTGAAAATACCTTATAATATATCGCAATTTGTAGTGTATCAATGAAAATACCTTCTCATATAACGTAATATGCAGTGTATCATTGAAAATACCTTATAATATAACGTAATATGCAGTGTATCATTGGAAATACCTTATAATATATCGTTATTTGTAGTGTATCTTTGAAAATACCTTATAATATAACGTAATATGCAGTGTATCATTGAAAATACCTTATAATATATAGTAGTTTATCATTGAAAATACCTTATAATATAACTTAATATGCAGTGTATCATTGAAAATACCATATAGTATAACGTAATATGCAGTGCATCATTGAAAATACCTTATAATATAACGTAATATGCAGTGTATCATTGAAAATACCTTATAATATAACGTAATATGCAGTGTATCATTGAAAATACCTTATAATATAACGTAATATGCAGTGTATCATTGAAAATACCTTATAATATAACGTAATATGCAGTGTATCATTGAAAATACCTTATAATATATAGTAGTTTATCATTGAAAATACCTTATAATATAACTTAATATGCAGTGTATCATTGAAAATACCTTATGATATACCGTAATATGCAGTGTATCATTGAAAATACCTTATAATATATCGTAATTTGTAGTGTATCATTGAAAATACCTTATAGTATAACGTAATATGCAGTGCATCATTGAAAATACCTTATAATATAACGTAATATGCAGTGTATCATTGAAAATAACTTATAATATAACTTAATATGCAGTCTATCATTGAAAATACCTTATGATATACCGTAATATGCAGTGTATCATTGAAAATACCTTATAATATAACGTAATATGCAGTGTATCATTGAAAATACCTTATAATATATCGTAATATGCAGTGTATCATTGAAAATACCTTATAATATAACGTAATATGCAGTGTATCATTGGAAATACCTTATAATATATCGTAATTTTTTAGTGATTCATTGAAAATACCTAATAATATAACGTAATATGCAGTGTATCATTGAAAATACCTTACAATATATGGTAATTCTTGTCTATCAATGAAAATACCTTATAATATAACGTAATATGCAGTGCATCATTGAAAATACCTTATAATATAACGTAATATGCAGTGTATCATGAAAAATACCTTATAATATAACGTAATATGCAGTGTATCATTGAAAATACCTTATAAAATAACGTAATATGCAGTGTATCATTGAAAATACCTTCCCATATAACGTAATATGCAGTGTATCATTGAAAATACCTTATAATATATCGTTATTTGTAGTGTATCTTTGAAAATACCTTATAATATAACGTAATATGCAGTGTATCATTGAAAATACCTTATAATATATAGTAGTTTATCATTGAAAATACCTTATAATATAACTTAATATGCAGTGTATCATTGAAAATACCTTATAGTATAACGTAATATGCAGTGCATCATTGAAAATACCTTATAATATAACGTAATATGCAGTGTATCATTGAAAATACCTTATAATATAACGTAATATGCAGTGTATCATTGAAAATACCTTATAATATAACGTAATATGCAGTGTATCATTGAAAATAGCTTATAATATAACGTAATATGCAGTGTATCATTGAAAATACCTTATAATATATAGTAGTTTATCATTGAAAATACCTTATAATATAACTTAATATGCAGTGTATCATTGAAAATACATTATGATATACCGTAATATGCAGTGTATCATTGAAAATACCTTATAATATAACGTAATATGCAGTGTATCATTGAAAATACCTTATAATATATCGTAATTTGTAGTGTATCATTGAAAATACCTTCCCATATAACGTAATATGCAGTGTATCATTGAAAATACCTTATAATATATCGTAATTTGTAGTGTATCAATGAAAATACCTTCTCATATAACGTAATATGCAGTGCATCATTGAAAATACCTTATAATATAACGTAATATGCAGTGTATCATTGAAAATACCTTATAATATATCGTAATTTGTAGTGTATCATTGAAAATACCTTATAGTATTCCGTAATATGCAGTGCATCATTGAAAATACCTTATAATGTAACGTAATATGCAGTGTATCATTGAAAATACCTTATAATATAACGTAATATGCAGTGTATCATTGAAAATACCTTCCCATATAACGTAATATGCAGTGTATCATTGAAAATACCTTATAATATAACGTAATATGCAGTGTATCATTGAAAATACCTTATAATATAACGTAATATGCAGTGTATCATTGAAAATACCTCATAATATAACGTAATATGCAGTTTATCATTGAAAATACCTTCCCATATAACGTAATATGCAGTGTATCATTGAAAATACCTTATAATATATCGTAATTTGTAGTGTATCAATGAAAATACCTTCTCATATAACGTAATATGCAGTGTATCATTGAAAATACCTTATAATATAACGTAATATGCAGTGTATCATTGGAAATACCTTATAATATATCGTTATTTGTAGTGTATCTTTGAAAATACCTTATAATATAACGTAATATGCAGTGTATCATTGAAAATACCTTATAATATATAGTAGTTTATCATTGAAAATACCTTATAATATAACTTAATATGCAGTGTATCATTGAAAATACCTTATGATATACCGTAATATGCAGTGTATCATTGATAATACCTTATAATATAACTTAATATGCAGTGTATCATTGAAAATACCTTATGATATACCGTAATATGCAGTGTATCATTGAAAATACCTTATAATATAACGTAATATGCAGTGTATCATTGGAAATACCTTATAATATATCGTAATTTTTTAGTGTATCATTGAAAATACCTAATAATATAACGTAATATGCAGTGTATCATTGAAAATACCTTACAATATATGGTAATTCTTGTCTATCAATGAAAATACCTTATAATATAACGTCATATGCAGTGCATCATTGAAAATACCTTATAATATAACGTAATATACAGTGTATCATGAAAAATACCTCATAATATAACGTAATATGCAGTGTATCATTGAAAATACCTTATAATATAACGTAATATGCAGTGTATCATTGAAAATACCTTATAATATATAGTAGTTTATCATTGAAAATACCTTATAATATAACTTAATATGCAGTGTATCATTGAAAATACCTTATAGTATAACGTAATATGCAGTGCATCATTGAAAATACCTTATAATATAACGTAATATGCAGTGTATCATTGAAAATACCTTATAATATAACGTAATATGCAGTGTATCATTGGAAATACCTTATAATATAACGTAATATGCAGTGTATCATTGAAAATACCTTATAATATAATGTAATATGCAGTGTATCATTGGAAATACCTTATAATATATCGTAATTTTTTAGTGTATCATTGAAAATACCTAATAATATAACGTAATATGCAGTGTATCATTGAAAATACCTTAGAATATATGGTAATTCTTGTCTATCAATGAAAATACCTTATAATATAACGTAATATGCAGTGCATCATTGAAAATACCTTATAGTATAACGTAATATGCAGTGCATCATTGAAAATACCTTATAATATAACGTAATATGCAGTGTATCATTGAAAATACCTTATAATATAACGTAATATGCAGTGTATCATTGAAAATACCTTATAATATAACGTAATATGCAGTGTATCATTGAAAATACCTTATAATATAACGTAATATGCAGTGTATCATTGAAAATACCTTATAATATATAGTAGTTTATCATTGAAAATACCTTATAATATAACTTAATATGCAGTGTATCATTGAAAATACCTTATGATATACCGTAATATGCAGTGTATCATTGAAAATACCTTATAATATAACGTAATATGCAGTGTATCATTGAAAATACCTTATAATATATCGTAATTTGTAGTGTATCATTGAAAATACCTTATAGTATAACGTAATATGCAGTGCATCATTGAAAATACCATATAGTATAACGTAATATGCAGTGCATCATTGAAAATACCTTATAATATAACGTAATATGCAGTGTATCATTGAAAATACCTTATAGTATAACGTAATATGCAGTGTATCATTGAAAATACCTTATAATATAACGTAATATGCAGTGTATCATTGAAAATACCTTATAATATAACGTAATATGCAGTGTATCATTGAAAATACCTTATAATATATAGTAGTTTATCATTGAAAATACCTTATGATATACCGTAATATGCAGTGTATCATTGAAAATACCTTATAATATATCGTAATTTGTAGTGTATCATTGAAAATACCTTATAGTATAACGTAATATGCAGTGCATCATTGAAAATACCTTATAATATAACGTAATATGCAGTGTATCATTGAAAATAACTTATAATATAACTTAATATGCAGTCTATCATTGAAAATACCTTATGATATACCGTAATATGCAGTGTATCATTGAAAATACCTTATAATATAACGTAATATGCAGTGTATCATTGAAAATACCTTATAATATATCGTAATATGCAGTGTATCATTGAAAATACCTTATAATATAACGTAATATGCAGTGTATCATTGGAAATACCTTATAATATATCGTTATTTGTAGTGTATCTTTGAAAATACCTTATAATATAACGTAATATGCAGTGTATCATTGAAAATACATTATAATATATAGTAGTTTATCATTGAAAATACCTTATAATATAACTTAATATGCAGTGTATCATTGAAAATACCTTATGATATACCGTAATATGCAGTGTATCATTGATAATACCTTATAATATAACTTAATATGCAGTGTATCAATGAAAATACCTTATAATATATCGTAATATGCAGTGTATCATTGAAAATACCTTATAATATAACGTAATATGCAGTGTATCATTGGAAATACCTTATAATATAT
>CAKAJI010000255.1:0-35185 GCA_916610255.1 Lasioglossum lativentre | reverse complement strand
ACACTGCATATTACATTATATTATAAGGTATTTTCACTGATAAACTACTATATATTATAAAGTATTTTCAATGATAAACTACTATATATTATAAGGTATTTTCAATGATACACTACAAATTACGTTATATCATAAGGTATTTTCAATGATACACTGCATATTACGTTATATTATAAGGTATTTTCAATGATACACTGCGTATTACGTTATATGGGAAGGTATTTTCAATGATACACTGCATATTACGTTATATTATAAGGTATTTTCAATGATACACTGCATATTACGTTATATTATAAGGTATTTTCAATGATAAACTACTACGTATTATAAGGTATTTTCAATGATACACTGCATATTACGTTATCAAATAAGGTATTTTCATTGATAGACAAGAATTACCATATATTCTAAGGTATTTTCAATGATACACTGCATATTACGTTATATGGGAAGGTATTTTCAATGATACACTGCATATTACGTTATATTATAAGGTATTTTCAATGATACACTGCATATTACGTTATATTATAAGGTATTTTCAATGATACACTGCATATTACGTTATATTATAAGGTATTTTCAATGATACACTGCGTATTACGTTATATGGGAAGGTATTTTCAATGATACACTGCATATTACGTTATATTATAAGGTATTTTCAATGATACACTGCTTATTACGTTATATTATAAGGTATTTTCAATGATAAACTACTACGTATTATAAGGTATTTTCAATGATACACTGCATATTACGTTATATTATAAGGGATTTTCAATGATACACTGCATATTACGTTATATGGGAAGGTATTTTCAATGATACACTGCATATTACGTTATATTATAAGGTATTTTCAATGATACACTGCATATTACGTTATATTATAAGGTATTTTCAATGATACACTGCATATTACGTTATATTATAAGGTATTTTCAATGATACACTGCATATTACGTTATATGGGAAAGTATTTTCAATGATACACTGCATATTACGTTATATTATGAGGTATTTTCAATGATACACTGCATATTACGTTATATTATAAGGTATTTTCAAAGATACACTGCATATTAAGTTATATTATAAGGTATTTTCAATGATAAACTACTACGTATTATAAGGTATTTTCAATGATACACTGCATATTAAGTTATATTATAAGGTATTTTCAATGATAAACTACTACGTATTATAAGGTATTTTCAATGATACACTGCATATTACGTTATATTATAAGGTATTTTCAAAGATACACTACAAATAACGATATATTATAAGGTATTTTCAATGATACACTGCATATTACGTTATATGAGAAGGTATTTTCATTGATACACTACAAATTACGTTATATTATAAGGTATTTTCAATGAAACACTGCATATTACGTTATATTATAAGGTATTTTCATTGATAGACAAGAATTACCATATATTCTAAGGTATTTTCAATGATACACTGCATATTACGTTATATGGGAAGGTATTTTCAATGATACACTGCATATTACGTTATATTATAAGGTATTTTCAATGATACACTGCATATTACGTTATATTATGAGGTATTATCAATGATACACTGCATATTACGTTATATTATAAGGTATTTTCAATGATACACAGCATATTACGTTATATTATAAGGTATTTTCAATGATAAACTACTACGTATTATAAGGTATTTTCAATGATACACTGCATATTACGTTATATTATAAGGTATTTTCAAAGATACACTACAAATAACGATATATTATAAGGTATTTTCATTGATACACTACAAATTACGATATATTATAAGGTATTTTCAATAATACACTGCATATTACGTTATATGGGAAGGTATTTTCAATGATACACTGCATATTACGTTATATTATAAGGTATTTTCAAAGATACACTACAAATAACGATATATTATAAGGTATTTTCAATGATACACTGCATATTACGTTATATTATAAGGTATTTTCAATGATACACTGCATATTACGTTATAAAATAAGGTATTTTCATTGATAGACAAGAATTACCATATTTTCTAAGGTATTTTCAATGATACACTGCATATTACGTTATATGGGAAGGTATTTTCAATGATACACTGCATATTACGTTATATTATAAGGTATTTTCAATGATACACTGCATATTACGTTATATAATAGGTATTTTCAATGATACACTGCATATTACGTTATATTATAAGGTATTTTCAATGATACACTGCATATTACGTTATATTATAAGGGATTTTCAATGATACACTGCATATTACGTTATATGGGAAGGTATTTTCAATGAAACACTGCATATTACGTTATATTATAAGGTATTTTCAATGATACACTACAAATTACGTTATATTATAAGGTATTTTCAATGATACACTACAAATTACGTTATATCATAAGGTATTTTCAATTATACACTGCATATTACGTTATATTATAAGGTATTTTCAATGATTACACTGCATATTACGTTATATTATAAGGTATTTTCAATGATAAACTACTACGTAATATAAGGTATTTTCAATGATACACTGCATATTACGTTATATTATAAGGTATTTTCAATGATACACTGCATATTACGTTATATTATAAGGTATTTTCAATGATACACTACAAATTACGATATATTATAAGGTATTTTCAATGATACACTACAAATAACGATATATTATAAGGTATTTTCATTGATACACTACAAATTACGATATATTATAAGGTATTTTCAATAATACACTGCATATTACGTTATATGGGAAGGTATTTTCAATGATACACTGCTTATTACGTTATATTATAAGGTATTTTCAATGATAAACTACTACGTATTATAAGGTATTTTCAATGATACACTGCATATTACGTTATATTATAAGGTATTTTCAATGATACACTGCAAATTACGTTATATTATAAGGTATTTTCAAAGATACACTACAAATAACGATATATTATAAGGTATTTTCATTGATACACTGCATATTACGTTATATGGGAAGGTATTTTCAATGATACACTGCATATTACGTTATATTATAAGGTATTTTCAATGATACACTGCATATTACGTTATATTATAAGGTATTTTCAATGATACACTGCATATTACGTTATATTATAAGGTATTTTCAATGATACACTGCGTATTACGTTATATGGGAAGGTATTTTCAATGATACACTGCATATTACGTTATATTATAAGGTATTTTCAATGATACACTGCTTATTACGTTATATTATAAGGTATTTTCAATGATAAACTACTACGTATTATAAGGTATTTTCAATGATACACTGCATATTACGTTATATTATAAGGTATTTTCAATGATACACTGCATATTACGTTATATGGGAAGGTATTTTCAATGATACACTGCATATTACGTTATATTATAAGGTATTTTCAATGATACACTGCATATTACGTTATATTATAAGGTATTTTCAATGATACACTGCATATTACGTTATATTATAAGGTATTTTCAATGATACACTGCGTATTACGTTATATGGGAAGGTATTTTCAATGATACACTGCATATTACGTTATATTATGAGGTATTTTCAATGATACACTGCATATTACGTTATATTATAAGGTATTTTCAAAGATACACTGCATATTAAGTTATATTATAAGGTATTTTCAATGATAAACTACTACGTATTATAAGGTATTTTCAATGATACACTGCATATTAAGTTATATTATAAGGTATTTTCAATGATAAACTACTACGTATTATAAGGTATTTTCAATGATACACTGCATATTACGTTATATTATAAGGTATTTTCAAAGATACACTACAAATAACGATATATTATAAGGTATTTTCAATGATACACTGCATATTACGTTATATGAGAAGGTATTTTCATTGATACACTACAAATTACGTTATATTATAAGGTATTTTCAATGAAACACTGCATATTACGTTATATTATAAGGTATTTTCATTGATAGACAAGAATTACCATATATTCTAAGGTATTTTCAATGATACACTGCATATTACGTTATATGGGAAGGTATTTTCAATGATACACTGCAAATTACGTTATATTATGAGGTATTTTCAATGATACACTGCATATTACGTTATATTATGAGGTATTTTCAATGATACACTGCATATTACGTTATATTATAAGGTATTTTTAATGATATATATCATATTACGTTATATTATAAGGTATTTTCAATGATAAACTACTACGTATTATAAGGTATTTTCAATGATACACTGCATATTACGTAATATTATAAGGTATTTTCAAAGATACACTACAAATAACGATATATTATAAGGTATTTTCATTGATACACTACAAATTACGATATATTATAAGGTATTTTCAATAATACACTGCATATTACGTTATATGGGAAGGTATTTTCAATGATACACTGCATATTACGTTATATTATAAGGTATTTTCAAAGATACACTACAAATAACGATATATTATAAGGTATTTTCATTGATACACTACAAATTACGATATATTATAAGGTATTTTCAATAATACACTGCATATTACGTTATATGGGAAGGTATTTTCAATGATACACTGCATATTACGTTATATTATAAGGTATTTTCAATGATAAACTACTACGTATTATAAGGTATTTTCAATGATACACTGCATATTACGTTATATTATAAGGTATTTTCAATGATACACTGCAAATTACGTTATATTATAAGGTATTTTCAAAGATACACTACAAATAACGATATATTATAAGGTATTTTCATTGATACACTACAAATTACGATATATTATAAGGTATTTTCAATAATACACTGCATATTACGTTATATGGGAAGGTATTTTCAATGATACACTGCATATTACGTTATATTATAAGGTATTTTCAAAGATACACTACAAATAACGATATATTATAAGGTATTTTCAATGATACACTGCGTATTACGTTATATGGGAAGGTATTTTCAATGATACACTGCATATTACGTTATATTATGAGGTATTTTCAATGATACACTGCATATTACGTTATATTATAAGGTATTTTCAAAGATACACTGCATATTAAGTTATATTATAAGGTATTTTCAATGATAAACTACTACGTATTATAAGGTATTTTCAATGATACACTGCATATTAAGTTATATTATAAGGTATTTTCAATGATAAACTACTACGTATTATAAGGTATTTTCAATGATACACTGCATATTACGTTATATTATAAGGTATTTTCAAAGATACACTACAAATAACGATATATTATAAGGTATTTTCAATGATACACTGCATATTACGTTATATGAGAAGGTATTTTCATTGATACACTACAAATTACGTTATATTATAAGGTATTTTCAATGAAACACTGCATATTACGTTATATTATAAGGTATTTTCATTGATAGACAAGAATTACCATATATTCTAAGGTATTTTCAATGATACACTGCATATTACGTTATATGGGAAGGTATTTTCAATGATACACTGCATATTACGTTATATTATAAGGTATTTTCAATGATACACTGCATATTACGTTATATTATGAGGTATTTTCAATGATACACTGCATATTACGTTATATTATAAGGTATTTTCAATGATACACAGCATATTACGTTATATTATAAGGTATTTTCAATGATAAACTACTACGTATTATAAGGTATTTTCAATGATACACTGCATATTACGTTATATTATAAGGTATTTTCAAAGATACACTACAAATAACGATATATTATAAGGTATTTTCATTGATACACTACAAATTACGATATATTATAAGGTATTTTCAATAATACACTGCATATTACGTTATATGGGAAGGTATTTTCAATGATACACTGCATATTACGTTATATTATAAGGTATTTTCAAAGATACACTACAAATAACGATATATTATAAGGTATTTTCAATGATACACTGCGTATTACGTTATATGGGAAGGTATTTTCAATGATACACTGCATATTACGTTATATTATGAGGTATTTTCAATGATACACTGCATATTACGTTATATTATAAGGTATTTTCAAAGATACACTGCATATTAAGTTATATTATAAGGTATTTTCAATGATAAACTACTACGTATTATAAGGTATTTTCAATGATACACTGCATATTAAGTTATATTATAAGGTATTTTCAATGATAAACTACTACGTATTATAAGGTATTTTCAATGATACACTGCATATTACGTTATATTATAAGGTATTTTCAAAGATACACTACAAATAACGATATATTATAAGGTATTTTCAATGATACACTGCATATTACGTTATATGAGAAGGTATTTTCATTGATACACTACAAATTACGTTATATTATAAGGTATTTTCAATGAAACACTGCATATTACGTTATATTATAAGGTATTTTCATTGATAGACAAGAATTACCATATATTCTAAGGTATTTTCAATGATACACTGCATATTACGTTATATGGGAAGGTATTTTCAATGATACACTGCAAATTACGTTATATTATAAGGTATTTTCAATGATACACTGCATATTACGTTATATTATGAGGTATTTTCAATGATACACTGCATATTACGTTATATTATAAGGTATTTTCAATGATACACAGCATATTACGTTATATTATAAGGTATTTTCAATGATAAACTACTACGTATTATAAGGTATTTTCAATGATACACTGCATATTACGTTATATTATAAGGTATTTTCAAAGATACACTACAAATAACGATATATTATAAGGTATTTTCATTGATACACTACAAATTACGATATATTATAAGGTATTTTCAATGATACACTGCATATTACGTTATATGGGAAGGTATTTTCAATGATACACTGCATATTACGTTATATTATAAGGTATTTTCAAAGATACACTACAAATAACGATATATTATAAGGTATTTTCATTGATACACTACAAATTACGATATATTATAAGGTATTTTCAATAATACACTGCATATTACGTTATATGGGAAGGTATTTTCAATGATACACTGCTTATTACGTTATATTATAAGGTATTTTCAATGATAAACTACTACGTATTATAAGGTATTTTCAATGATACACTGCATATTACGTTATATTATAAGGTATTTTCAATGATACACTGCAAATTACGTTATATTATAAGGTATTTTCAAAGATACACTACAAATAACGATATATTATAAGGTATTTTCATTGATACACTACAAATTACGATATATTATAAGGTATTTTCAATAATACACTGCATATTACGTTATATGGGAAGGTATTTTCAATGATACACTGCATATTACGTTATATTATAAGGTATTTTCAAAGATACACTACAAATAACGATATATTATAAGGTATTTTCAATGATACACTGCATATTACGTTATATTATAAGGTATTTTCAATGATACACTGCATATTACGTTATCAAATAAGGTATTTTCATTGATAGACAAGAATTACCATATATTCTAAGGTATTTTCAATGATACACTGCATATTACGTTATATGGGAAGGTATTTTCAATGATACACTGCATATTACGTTATATTATAAGGTATTTTCAATGATACACTGCATATTACGTTATATTATAAGGTATTTTCAATGATACACTGCATATTACGTTATATTATAAGGTATTTTCAATGATACACTGCGTATTACGTTATATGGGAAGGTATTTTCAATGATACACTGCATATTACGTTATATTATAAGGTATTTTCAATGATACACTGCTTATTACGTTATATTATAAGGTATTTTCAATGATAAACTACTACGTATTATAAGGTATTTTCAATGATACACTGCATATTACGTTATATTATAAGGGATTTTCAATGATACACTGCATATTACGTTATATGGGAAGGTATTTTCAATGATACACTGCATATTACGTTATATTATAAGGTATTTTCAATGATACACTGCATATTACGTTATATTATAAGGTATTTTCAATGATACACTGCATATTACGTTATATTATAAGGTATTTTCAATGATACACTGCGTATTACGTTATATGGGAAGGTATTTTCAATGATACACTGCATATTACGTTATATTATGAGGTATTTTCAATGATACACTGCATATTACGTTATATTATAAGGTATTTTCAATGATACACTGCATATTACGTTATATTATAAGGTATTTTCAATGATAAACTACTACGTATTATAAGGTATTTTCAATGATACACTGCATATTAAGTTATATTATAAGGTATTTTCAATGATAAACTACTACGTATTATAAGGTATTTTCAATGATACACTGCATATTACGTTATATTATAAGGTATTTTCAAAGATACACTGCGTATTACGTTATATGGGAAGGTATTTTCAATGAAACACTGCATATTACGTTATATTATAAGGTATTTTCAATGATACACTACAAATTACGTTATATTATAAGGTATTTTCAATGATACACTACAAATTACGTTATATCATAAGGTATTTTCAATTATACACTGCATATTACATTATATTATAAGGTATTTTCAATGATACACTGCATATTACGTTATATTATAAGGTATTTTCAATGATAAACTACTACGTAATATAAGGTATTTTCAATGATACACTGCATATTACGTTATATTATAAGGTATTTTCAATGATACACTGCATATTACGTTATATTATAAGGTATTTTCAATGATACACTGCAAATTACGTTAAATTATAAGGTATTTTCAAAGATACACTACAAATAACGATATATTATAAGGTATTTTCATTGATACACTACAAATTACGATATATTATAAGGTATTTTCAATAATACACTGCATATTACGTTATATGGGAAGGTATTTTCAATGATACACTGCTTATTACGTTATATTATAAGGTATTTTCAATGATAAACTACTACGTATTATAAGGTATTTTCAATGATACACTGCATATTACGTTATATTATAAGGTATTTTCAATGATACACTGCATATTACGTTATATTATAAGGTATTTTCAATGATACACTGCGTATTACGTTATATGGGAAGGTATTTTCAATGATACACTGCATATTACGTTATATTATGAGGTATTTTCAATGATACACTGCATATTACGTTATATTATAAGGTATTTTCAAAGATACACTGCATATTAAGTTATATTATAAGGTATTTTCAATGATAAACTACTACGTATTATAAGGTATTTTCAATGATACACTGCATATTAAGTTATATTATAAGGTATTTTCAATGATAAACTACTACGTATTATAAGGTATTTTCAATGATACACTGCATATTACGTTATATTATAAGGTATTTTCAAAGATACACTGCGTATTACGTTATATGGGAAGGTATTTTCAATGAAACACTGCATATTACGTTATATTATAAGGTATTTTCAATGATACACTACAAATTACGTTATATTATAAGGTATTTTCAATGATACACTACAAATTACGTTATATCATAAGGTATTTTCAATTATACACTGCATATTACATTATATTATAAGGTATTTTCAATGATACACTGCATATTACGTTATATTATAAGGTATTTTCAATGATAAACTACTACGTAATATAAGGTATTTTCAATGATACACTGCATATTACGTTATATTATAAGGTATTTTCAATGATACACTGCATATTACCTTATATTATAAGGTATTTTCAATGATACACTGCAAATTACGTTAAATTATAAGGTATTTTCAAAGATACACTACAAATAACGATATATTATAAGGTATTTTCATTGATACACTACAAATTACGATATATTATAAGGTATTTTCAATAATACACTGCATATTACGTTATATGGGAAGGTATTTTCAATGATACACTGCTTATTACGTTATATTATAAGGTATTTTCAATGATAAACTACTACGTATTATAAGGTATTTTCAATGATACACTGCATATTACGTTATATTATAAGGTATTTTCAATGATACACTGCAAATTACGTTATATTATAAGGTATTTTCAAAGATACACTACAAATAACGATATATTATAAGGTATTTTCATTGATACACTACAAATTACGATATATTATAAGGTATTTTCAATAATACACTGCATATTACGTTATATGGGAAGGTATTTTCAATGATACACTGCATATTACGTTATATTATAAGGTATTTTCAAAGATACACTACAAATAACGATATATTATAAGGTATTTTCAATGATACACTGCATATTACGTTATATTATAAGGTATTTTCAATGATACACTGCATATTACGTTATCAAATAAGGTATTTTCATTGATAGACAAGAATTACCATATATTCTAAGGTATTTTCAATGATACACTGCATATTACGTTATATGGGAAGGTATTTTCAATGATACACTGCATATTACGTTATATTATAAGGTATTTTCAATGATACACTGCATATTACGTTATATTATAAGGTATTTTCAATGATACACTGCATATTACGTTATATTATAAGGTATTTTCAATGATACACTGCGTATTACGTTATATGGGAAGGTATTTTCAATGATACACTGCATATTACGTTATATTATAAGGTATTTTCAATGATACACTGCTTATTACGTTATATTATAAGGTATTTTCAATGATAAACTACTACGTATTATAAGGTATTTTCAATGATACACTGCATATTACGTTATATTATAAGGGATTTTCAATGATACACTGCATATTACGTTATATGGGAAGGTATTTTCAATGATACACTGCATATTACGTTATATTATAAGGTATTTTCAATGATACACTGCATATTACGTTATATTATAAGGTATTTTCAATGATACACTGCATATTACGTTATATTATAAGGTATTTTCAATGATACACTGCATATTACGTTATATGGGAAGGTATTTTCAATGATACACTGCATATTACGTTATATTATAAGGTATTTTCAATGATACACTGCATATTACGTTATATTATAAGGTATTTTCAAAGATACACTGCATATTAAGTTATATTATAAGGTATTTTCAATGATAAACTACTACGTATTATAAGGTATTTTCAATGATACACTGCATATTAAGTTATATTATAAGGTATTTTCAATGATAAACTACTACGTATTATAAGGTATTTTCAATGATACACTGCATATTACGTTATATTATAAGGTATTTTCAAAGATACACTACAAATAACGATATATTATAAGGTATTTTCAATGATACACTGCATATTACGTTATATGAGAAGGTATTTTCATTGATACACTACAAATTACGTTATATTATAAGGTATTTTCAATGAAACACTGCATATTACGTTATATTATAAGGTATTTTCATTGATAGACAAGAATTACCATATATTCTAAGGTATTTTCAATGATACACTGCATATTACGTTATATGGGAAGGTATTTTCAATGATACACTGCAAATTACGTTATATTATAAGGTATTTTCAATGATACACTGCATATTACGTTATATTATGAGGTATTTTCAATGATACACTGCATATTACGTTATATTATAAGGTATTTTCAATGATACACAGCATATTACGTTATATTATAAGGTATTTTCAATGATAAACTACTACGTATTATAAGGTATTTTCAATGATACACTGCATATTACGTTATATTATAAGGTATTTTCAAAGATACACTACAAATAACGATATATTATAAGGTATTTTCATTGATACACTACAAATTACGATATATTATAAGGTATTTTCAATAATACACTGCATATTACGTTATATGGGAAGGTATTTTCAATGATACACTGCATATTACGTTATATTATAAGGTATTTTCAAAGATACACTACAAATAACGATATATTATAAGGTATTTTCAATGATACACTGCATATTACGTTATATTATAAGGTATTTTCAATGATACACTGCATATTACGTTATAAAATAAGGTATTTTCATTGATAGACAAGAATTACCATATATTCTAAGGTATTTTCAATGATACACTGCATATTACGTTATATGGGAAGGTATTTTCAATGATACACTGCATATTACGTTATATTATAAGGTATTTTCAATGATACACTGCATATTACGTTATATTATAAGGTATTTTCAATGATACACTGCATATTACGTTATATTATAAGGTATTTTCAATGATACACTGCATATTACGTTATATTATAAGGGATTTTCAATGATACACTGCATATTACGATATATGGGAAGGTATTTTCAATGAAACACTGCATATTACGTTATATTATAAGGTATTTTCAATGATACACTACAAATTACGTTATATCATAAGGTATTTTCAATGATACACTGCATATTACGTTATATTATAAGGTATTTTCAATGATAAACTACTACGTATTATAAGGTATTTTCAATGATACACTGCATATTACGTTATATTATAAGGTATTTTCAATGATACACTGCATATTACATTATATTATAAGGTATTTTCAATGATAAACTACTATATATTATAAAGTATTTTCAATGATAAACTACTATATATTATAAGGTATTTTCAATGATACACTACAAATTACGTTATATCATAAGGTATTTTCAATGATACACTGCATATTACGTTATATGAGAAGGTATTTTCATTGATACACTACAAATTACGATATAATATAAGGTATCTTCTATGATACACTGCATATTACGTTATATGGGAAGGTATTTTCAATGATACACTGCTTATTACGTTATATTATAAGGTATTTTCAATGATAAACTACTACGTATTATAAGGTATTTTCAATGATACACTGCATATTACGTTATATTATAAGGGATTTTCAATGATACACTGCATATTACGTTATATGGGAAGGTATTTTCAATGAAACACTGCATATTACGTTATATTATAAGGTATTTTCATTGATAGACAAGAATTACCATATATTCTAAGGTATTTTCAATGATACACTGCATATTACGTTATATTGGAAGGAATTTTCAATGATACACTGCATATTACGTTATATTATAAGGTATTTTCAATGATACACTGCATATTACATTATATTATAAGGTATTTTCAATGATAAACTACTATATATTATAAAGTATTTTCAATGATAAACTACTATATATTATAAGGTATTTTCAATGATAAACTACAAATTACGATATATTATAAGGTATTTTCAATGATACACTGCATATTACGTTATATGAGAAGGTATTTTCATTGATACACTACAAATTACGATATAATATAAGGTATCTTCTATGATACACTGCATATTACGTTATATGGGAAGGTATTTTCAATGATACACTGCTTATTACGTTATATTATAAGGTATTTTCAATGATAAACTACTACGTAATATAAGGTATTTTCAATGATACACTGCATATTACGTTATATTATAAGGTATTTTCAATGATACACTGCATATTACGTTATATTATAAGGTATTTTCAATGATACACTGCAAATTACGTTAAATTATAAGGTATTTTCAAAGATACACTACAAATAACGATATATTATAAGGTATTTTCATTGATACACTACAAATTACGATATATTATAAGGTATTTTCAATAATACACTGCATATTACGTTATATGGGAAGGTATTTTCAATGATACACTGCTTATTACGTTATATTATAAGGTATTTTCAATGATAAACTACTACGTATTATAAGGTATTTTCAATGATACACTGCATATTACGTTATATTATAAGGTATTTTCAATGATACACTGCATATTACGTTATATTATAAGGTATTTTCAATGATACACAGCATATTACGTTATATTATAAGGTATTTTCAATGATAAACTACTACGTATTATAAGGTATTTTCAATGATACACTGCATATTACGTTATATTATAAGGTATTTTCAATGATACACTGCAAATTACGTTATATTATAAGGTATTTTCAATGATACACTGCATATTACGTTATATTATAAGGTATTTTCAATGATACACTGCATATTACATTATATTATAAGGTATTTTCAATGATAAACTACTATATATTATAAAGTATTTTCAATGATAAACTACTATATATTATAAGGTATTTTCAATGATACACTACAAATTACGTTATATCATAAGGTATTTTCAATGATACACTGCATATTACGTTATATGAGAAGGTATTTTCATTGATACACTACAAATTACGATATAATATAAGGTATCTTCTATGATACACTGCATATTACGTTGTATGGGAAGGTATTTTCAATGATACACTGCTTATTACGTTATATTATAAGGTATTTTCAATGATAAACTACTACGTATTATAAGGTATTTTCAATGATACACTGCATATTACGTTATATTATAAGGTATTTTCAATGATACACTGCATATTACGTTATATTATAAGGTATTTTCAATGATACACTGCAAATTACGTTAAATTATAAGGTATTTTCAAAGATACACTACAAATAACGATATATTATAAGGTATTTTCATTGATACACTACAAATTACGATATATTATAAGGTATTTTCAATAATACACTGCATATTACGTTATATGGGAAGGTATTTTCAATGATACACTGCTTATTACGTTATATTATAAGGTATTTTCAATGATAAACTACTACGTATTATAAGGTATTTTCAATGATACACTGCATATTACGTTATATTATAAGGTATTTTCAATGATACACTGCAAATTACGTTATATTATAAGGTATTTTCAATGATACACTGCATATTACGTTATATTATAAGGTATTTTCAATGATACACTGCATATTACGTTATATTATAAGGTATTTTCAAAGATACACTACAAATAACGATATATTATAAGGTATTTTCATTGATACACTACAAATTACGATATATTATAAGGTATTTTCAATAATACACTGCATATTACGTTATATGGGAAGGTATTTTCAATGAGACACTGCATATTACGTTATATTATAAGGTATTTTCAATGATAGACAAGAATTACCATATATTCTAAGGTATTTTCAATGATACACTGCATATTACGTTATATTGGAAGGAATTTTCAATGATACACTGCATATTACGTTATATTATAAGGTATTTTCAATGATACACTGCATATTACATTATATTATAAGGTATTTTCAATGATAAACTACTATATATTATAAAGTATTTTCAATGATAAACTACTATATATTATAAGGTATTTTCAATGATACACTACAAATTACGTTATATCATAAGGTATTTTCAATGATACACTGCATATTACGTTATATGAGAAGGTATTTTCATTGATACACTACAAATTACGATATAATATAAGGTATCTTCTATGATACACTGCATATTACGTTATATGGGAAGGTATTTTCAATGATACACTGCTTATTACGTTATATTATAAGGTATTTTCAATGATAAACTACTACGTAATATAAGGTATTTTCAATGATACACTGCATATTACGTTATATTATAAGGTATTTTCAATGATACACTGCATATTACGTTATATTATAAGGTATTTTCAATGATACACTGCAAATTACGTTAAATTATAAGTTATTTTCAAAGATACACTACAAATAACGATATATTATAAGGTATTTTCATTGATACACTACAAATTACGATATATTATAAGGTATTTTCAATAATACACTGCATATTACGTTATATGGGAAGGTATTTTCAATGATACACTGCTTATTACGTTATATTATAAGGTATTTTCAATGATAAACTACTACGTATTATAAGGTATTTTCAATGATACACTGCATATTACGTTATATTATAAGGTATTTTCAATGATACACTGCAAATTACGTTATATTATAAGGTATTTTCAATGATACACTGCATATTACGTTATATTATAAGGTATTTTCAATGATACACAGCATATTACGTTATATTATAAGGTATTTTCAATGATAAACTACTACGTATTATAAGGTATTTTCAATGATACACTGCATATTACGTTATATTATAAGGTATTTTCAATGATACACTGCAAATTACGTTATATTATAAGGTATTTTCAATGATACACTGCATATTACGTTATATTATAAGGTATTTTCAATGATACACTGCATATTACATTATATTATAAGGTATTTTCAATGATAAACTACTATATATTATAAAGTATTTTCAATGATAAACTACTATATATTATAAGGTATTTTCAATGATACACTACAAATTACGTTATATCATAAGGTATTTTCAATGATACACTGCATATTACGTTATATGAGAAGGTATTTTCATTGATACACTACAAATTACGATATAATATAAGGTATCTTCTATGATACACTGCATATTACGTTGTATGGGAAGGTATTTTCAATGATACACTGCTTATTACGTTATATTATAAGGTATTTTCAATGATAAACTACTACGTATTATAAGGTATTTTCAATGATACACTGCATATTACGTTATATTATAAGGTATTTTCAATGATACACTGCATATTACGTTATATTATAAGGTATTTTCAATGATACACTGCAAATTACGTTAAATTATAAGGTATTTTCAAAGATACACTACAAATAACGATATATTATAAGGTATTTTCATTGATACACTACAAATTACGATATATTATAAGGTATTTTCAATGATACACTGCATATTACGTTATATGGGAAGGTATTTTCAATGATACACTGCTTATTACGTTATATTATAAGGTATTTTCAATGATAAACTACTACGTATTATAAGGTATTTTCAATGATACACTGCATATTACGTTATATTATAAGGTATTTTCAATGATACACTGCAAATTACGTTATATTATAAGGTATTTTCAATGATACACTGCATATTACGTTATATTATAAGGTATTTTCAATGATACACAGCATATTACGTTATATTATAAGGTATTTTCAATGATAAACTACTACGTATTATAAGGTATTTTCAATGATACACTGCATATTACGTTATATTATAAGGTATTTTCAAAGATACACTACAAATAACGATATATTATAAGGTATTTTCATTGATACACTACAAATTACGATATATTATAAGGTATTTTCAATAATACACTGCATATTACGTTATATGGGAAGGTATTTTCAATGAGACACTGCATATTACGTTATATTATAAGGTATTTTCAATGATACACTGCATATTACGTTATATTATAAGGGATTTTCAATGATACACTGCATATTACGTTATATGGGAAGGTATTTTCAATGAAACACTGCATATTACGTTATATTATAAGGTATTTTCAATGATACACTACAAATTACGTTATATCATAAGGTATTTTCAATGATACACTGCATATTACGTTATATTATAAGGTATTTTCAAAGATACACTACAAATAACGATATATTATAAGGTATTTTCAATGATACACTGCATATTACGTTATATGAGAAGGTATTTTCATTGATCCACTACAAATTACGATATAATATAAGGTATCTTCTATGATACACTGCATATTACGTTATATGGGAAGGTATTTTCAATGATACACTGCTTATTACGTTATATTATAAGGTATTTTCAATGATAAACTACTACGTATTATAAGGTATTTTCAATGATACACTGCATATTACGTTATATTGGAAGGAATTTTCAATGATACACTGCATATTACGTTATATTATAAGGTATTTTCAATGATACACTGCATATTACATTATATTATAAGGTATTTTCAATGATAAACTACTATATATTATAAAGTATTTTCAATGATAAACTACTATATATTATAAGGTATTTTCAATGATACACTACAAATTACGTTATATCATAAGGTATTTTCAATGATACACTGCATATTACGTTATATGAGAAGGTATTTTCATTGATACACTACAAATTACGATATAATATAAGGTATCTTCTATGATACACTGCATATTACGTTATATGGGAAGGTATTTTCAATGATACACTGCTTATTACGTTATATTATAAGGTATTTTCAATGATAAACTACTACGTATTATAAGGTATTTTCAATGATACACTGCATATTACGTTATATTATAAGGTATTTTCAATGATACACTGCATATTACGTTATATTATAAGGTATTTTCAATGATACACTGCAAATTTCGTTAAATTATAAGGTATTTTCAAAGATACACTACAAATAACGATATATTATAAGGTATTTTCAATGATACACTTCATATTACGTTATATTATAAGGTATTTTGAATGCTACACTGCATATTACGTTATATTATAAGGTATTTTCAATGATACACTGCATATTACGTTATATTATAATTTATTTTCAATGATACGCTGCATATTACGTTATATGGGAAGGTATTTTCAATGATACACTGCATATTACGTTATATTATAAGGGATTTTCAATGATACACTGCATATTACGTTATATTATAAGGTATTTTCAATGATACACTGCATATTACGTTATATTATAAGGTATTTTCAATGATACACTGCATATTACGTTATATTATAAGGGATTTTCAATGATACACTGCATATTACGTTATTTGGGAAGGTATTTTCAATGAAACACTGCATATTACGTTATATTATAAGGTATTTTCATTGATAGACAAGAATTACCATATATTCTAAGGTATTTTCAATGATACACTGCTTATTACGTTATATTATAAGGTATTTTCAATGATACACTGCATATTACGTTATATTATGAGGTATTTTCAATGATACACTGCATATTACGTTATATTATAAGGTATTTTCAATGATAAACTACTACGTATTATAAGGTATTTTCAATGATACACTGCATATTACGTTATATTGTAAGGTATTTTCATTGATAGACTAGAATTACCATATATTCTAAGGTATTTTCAATGATACACTGCATATTACGTTATATTATAAGATATTTTCAATGATACACTGCATATTACGTTATATTATAAGGTATTTTCAATGATACACTGCAGATTACGTTATATTATAAGGTATTTTCAATGATACACTGCATATTACGTTATATTATAAGGTATTTTCAATGATACACAGCATATCTCGTTATATTATAAGGTATTTTCAATGATAAACTACTATATATTATAAGGTATTTTCAATGATTAACTACCATATATTATAAGGTATTTTCAATGATAAACTACTACGTATTATAAGGTATTGTCAATGATACACTGCATATTACGTTATATTATAAGGTATTTTCAATGATAAACTACTATATATTATAAGGTATTTTCAATGATACACTGCATATTACGTTATATTATAAGGTATTTTCAATGATACACTGCATATTACGTTATATGGGAAGGTATTTTCAATGATACACTGCATATTACGTTATATTATAAGTGATTTTCAATGATACACTGCATATTACGTTATATGGGAAGGTATTTTCAATGAAACACTGCATATTACGTTATATTATAAGGTATTTTCATTGATAGACAAGAATTACCATATATTCTAAGGTATTTTCAATGATACACTGCATATTACGTTATATGGGAAGGTATTTTCAATGATACACTGCTTATTACGTTATATTATAAGGTATTTTCAATGATAAACTACTACGTATTATAAGGTATTTTCAATGATACACTGCATATTACGTTATATTATAAGGGATTTTCAATGATACACTGCATATTACGTTATATGGGAAGGTATTTTCAATGAAACACTGCATATTACGTTATATTATAAGGTATTTTCATTGATAGACAAGAATTACCATATATTCTAAGGTATTTTCAATGATACACTGCATATTACGTTATATTGGAAGGAATTTTCAATGATACACTGCATATTACGTTATATTATAAGGTATTTTCAATGATACACTGCATATTACGTTATATTATAAGGTATTTTCAATGATAAACTACTATATATTATAAAGTATTTTCAATGATAAACTACTATATATTATAAGGTATTTTCAATGATACACTACAAATTACGTTATATCATAAGGTATTTTCAATGATACACTGCATATTACGTTATATGAGAAGGTATTTTCATTGATACACTACAAATTACGATATAATATAAGGTATCTTCTATGATACACTGCATATTACGTTGTATGGGAAGGTATTTTCAATGATACACTGCTTATTACGTTATATTATAAGGTATTTTCAATGATAAACTACTACGTATTATAAGGTATTTTCAATGATACACTGCATATTACGTTATATTATAAGGTATTTTCAATGATACACTGCATATTACGTTATATTATAAGGTATTTTCAATGATACACTGCAAATTACGTTAAATTATAAGGTATTTTCAAAGATACACTACAAATAACGATATATTATAAGGTATTTTCAATGATACACTGCATATTACGTTATATTATAAGGTATTTTCAATGATACACTGCATATTACGTTATATTATAAGGGATTTTCAATGATACACTGCATATTACGTTATATTATAAGGTATTTTCAATGATACACTGCATATTACGTTATATTATAAGGTATTTTCAATGATACACTGCATATTACGTTATATTATAAGGGATTTTCAATGATACACTGCATATTACGTTATTTGGGAAGGTATTTTCAATGAAACACTGCATATTACGTTATATTATAAGGTATTTTCATTGATAGACAAGAATTACCATATATTCTAAGGTATTTTCAATGATACACTGCATATTACGTTATATTATAAGGTATTTTCAATGATACACTGCATATTACGTTATATTATGAGGTATTTTCAATGATACACTGCATATTACGTTATATTATAAGGTATTTTCAATGATAAACTACTACGTATTATAAGGTATTTTCAATGATACACTGCATATTACGTTATATTATAAGGTATTTTCATTGATAGACTAGAATTACCATATATTCTAAGGTATTTTCAATGATACACTGCATATTACGTTATATTATAAGATATTTTCAATGATACACTGCATATTACGTTATATTATAAGGTATTTTCAATGATACACTGCATATTACGTTATATTATAAGGTATTTTCAATGATACACTGCATATTACGTTATATTATAAGGTATTTTCAATGATACACAGCATATTTCGTTATATTATAAGGTATTTTCAATGATAAACTACTATATATTATAAGGTATTTTCAATGATAAACTACCATATATTATAAGGTATTTTCAATGATAAACTACTACGTATTATAAGGTATTGTCAATGAAACACTGCATATTACGTTATATTATAAGGTATTTTCAATGATACACTGCATATTACGTTATATTATAAGGTATTTTCAATGATACACTGCATATTACATTATATTATAAGGTATTTTCAATGATAAACTACTATATATTATAAAGTATTTTCAATGATAAGCTACTATATATTATAAGGTATTTTCAATGATACACTACAAATTACGTTATATCATAAGGTATTTTCAATGATACACTGCATATTACGTTATATGAGAAGGTATTTTCATTGATACACTACAAATTACGATATAATATAAGGTATCTTCTATGATACACTGCATATTACGTTATATGGGAAGGTATTTTCAATGATACACTGCTTATTACGTTATATTATAAGGTATTTTCAATGATAAACTACTACGTATTATAAGGTATTTTCAATGATACACTGCATATTACGTTATATTATAAGGGATTTTCAATGATACACTGCATATTACGTTATATGGGAAGGTATTTTCAATGAAACACTGCATATTACGTTATATTATAAGGTATTTTCATTGATAGACAAGAATTACCATATATTCTAAGGTATTTTCAATGATACACTGCATATTACGTTATATTGGAAGGAATTTTCAATGATACACTGCATATTACGTTATATTATAAGGTATTTTCAATGATACACTGCATATTACATTATATTATAAGGTATTTTCAATGATAAACTACTATATATTATAAAGTATTTTCAATGATAAACTACTATATATTATAAGGTATTTTCAATGATACACTACAAATTACGTTATATCATAAGGTATTTTCAATGATACACTGCATATTACGTTATATGAGAAGGTATTTTCATTGATACACTACAAATTACGATATAATATAAGGTATCTTCTATGATACACTGCATATTACGTTATATGGGAAGGTATTTTCAATGATACACTGCTTATTACGTTATATTATAAGGTATTTTCAATGATAAACTACTACGTATTATAAGGTATTTTCAATGATACACTGCATATTACGTTATATTATAAGGTATTTTCAATGATACACTGCATATTACGTTATATTATAAGGTATTTTCAATGATACACTGCAAATTACGTTAAATTATAAGGTATTTTCAAAGATACACTACAAATAACGATATATTATAAGGTATTTTCAATGATACACTGCATATTACGTTATATTATAAGGTATTTTCAATGATACACTGCATATTACGTTATATTATAAGGGATTTTCAATGATACACTGCATATTACGTTATATTATAAGGTATTTTCAATGATACACTGCATATTACGTTATATTATAAGGTATTTTCAATGATACACTGCATATTACGTTATATTATAAGGGATTTTCAATGATACACTGCATATTACGTTATTTGGGAAGGTATTTTCAATGAAACACTGCATATTACGTTATATTATAAGGTATTTTCATTGATAGACAAGAATTACCATATATTCTAAGGTATTTTCAATGATACACTGCATATTACGTTATATTATAAGGTATTTTCAATGATACACTGCATATTACGTTATATTATGAGGTATTTTCAATGATACACTGCATATTACGTTATATTATAAGGTATTTTCAATGATAAACTACTACGTATTATAAGGTATTTTCAATGATACACTGCATATTACGTTATATTATAAGGTATTTTCATTGATAGACTAGAATTACCATATATTCTAAGGTATTTTCAATGATACACTGCATATTACGTTATATTATAAGATATTTTCAATGATACACTGCATATTACGTTATATTATAAGGTATTTTCAATGATACACTGCATATTACGTTATATTATAAGGTATTTTCAATGATACACTGCATATTACGTTATATTATAAGGTATTTTCAATGATACACAGCATATTTCGTTATATTATAAGGTATTTTCAATGATAAACTACTATATATTATAAGGTATTTTCAATGATAAACTACCATATATTATAAGGTATTTTCAATGATAAACTACTACGTATTATAAGGTATTGTCAATGAAACACTGCATATTACGTTATATTATAAGGTATTTTCAATGATACACTGCATATTAAGTTATATTATAAGGTATTTTCAATGATAAACTACTATATATTCTAAGGTATTTTCAATGATACACTGCATATTACGTTATATTATAAGGTATTTTCAATGATACACTGCATATTACGTTATATGAGAAGGTATTTTCATTGATACACTACAAATTACGATATATTATAAGGTATTTTCAATGATACACTGCATATTACGTTATATGGGAAGGTATTTTCAAAGATGCACTGCATATTACGTTATATTATAAGGTATTTTGAATGCTACACTGCATATTACGTTATATTATAAGGTATTTTCAATGATACACTGCATATTACGTTATATTATAATTTATTTTCAATGATACGCTGCATATTACGTTATATGGGAAGGTATTTTCAATGATACACTGCATATTACGTTATATTATAAGGGATTTTCAATGATACACTGCATATTACGTTATTTGGGAAGGTATTTTCAATGAAACACTGCATATTACGTTATATTATAAGGTATTTTCATTGATAGACAAGAATTACCATATATTCTAAGGTATTTTCAATGATACACTGCATATTACGTTATATTATAAGGTATTTTCAATGATACACTGCATATTACGTTATAGTATGAGGTATTTTCAATGATACACTGCATATTACGTTATATTATAAGGTATTTTCAATGATAAACTACTACGTATTATAAGGTATTTTCAATGATACACTGCATATTACGTTATATTGTAAGGTATTTTCATTGATAGACTAGAATTACCATATATTCTAAGGTATTTTCAATGATACACTGCATATTACGTTATATTATAAGATATTTTCAATGATACACTGCATATTACGTTATATTATAAGGTATTTTCAATGATACACTGCATATTACGTTATATTATAAGGTATTTTCAATGATACACTGCATATTACGTTATATTATAAGGTATTTTCAATGATACACAGCATATTTCGTTATATTATAAGGTATTTTCAATGATAAACTACTATATATTATAAGGTATTTTCAATGATAAACTACCATATATTATAAGGTATTTTCAATGATAAACTACTACGTATTATAAGGTATTGTCAATGATACACTGCATATTACGTTATATTATAAGGTATTTTCAATGATACACTGCATATTAAGTTATATTATAAGGTATTTTCAATGATAAACTACTATATATTATAAGGTATTTTCAATGATACACTGCATATTACGTTATATTATAAGGTATTTTCAATGATACACTGCATATTACGTTATATGAGAAGGTATTTTCATTGATACACTACAAATTACGATATATTATAAGGTATTTTCAATGATACACTGCATATTACGTTATATGGGAAGGTATTTTCAAAGATGCACTGCATATTACGTTATACTATAAGGTATTTTCAATGATAAACTACTATATATTATAAGGTATTTTCAATGATACACTGCATATTACGTTATATTATAAGGTATTTTCAATGATACACTGCATATTACGTTATATTCTAAGGTATTTTCAATGATACACTGCATATTACGTTATATGGGAAGGAATTTTCAATGATACACTGCATATTACGTTATATTATAAGGTATTTTCAATGATACACTGCATATTACATTATATTATAAGGTATTTTCAATGATAAACTACTATATATTATAAAGTATTTTCAATGATAAACTACTATATATTATAAGGTATTTTCAATGATACACTACAAATTACGTTATATCATAAGGTATTTTCAATGATACACTGCATATTACGTTATATTATAAGGTATTTTCAATGATACACTGCGTATTACGTTATATGGGAAGGTATTTTCAATGATACACTGCATATTACGTTATATTATAAGGTATTTTCAATGATACACTGCATATTACGTTATATTATAAGGTATTTTCAATGATAAACTACTACGTATTATAAGGTATTGTCAATGATACACTGCATATTACGTTATATTATAAGGTATTTTCAATGATACACTGCATATTGAGTTATATTATAAGGTATTTTCAATGATACACTGCGTATTACGTTATATGGGAAGGTATTTTCAATGATACACTGCATATTACGTTATATTATAAGGTATTTTCAATGATACACTGCATATTACGTTATATTATAAGGTATTTTCAATGATAAACTACTACGTATTATAAGGTATTGTCAATGATACACTGCATATTACGTTATATTATAAGGTATTTTCAATGATACACTGCATATTAAGTTATATTATAAGGTATTTTCAATGATAAACTACTATATATTATAAGGTATTTTCAATGATACACTGCATATTACGTTATATTATAAGGTATTTTCAATGATACACTGCATATTACGTTATATTATAAGGTATTTTCAATGATACACTGCATATTACGTTATATTATAAGGTATTTTCAATGATACACTGCGTATTACGTTATATGGGAAGGTATTTTCAATGATACACTGCATATTACGTTATATTATAAGGTATTTTCAATGATACACTGCTTATTACGTTATATTATAAGGTATTTTCAATGATAAACTACTACGTATTATAAGGTATTTTCAATGATACACTGCATATTACGTTATATTATAAGGGATTTTCAATGATACACTGCATATTACGTTATTTGGGAAGGTATTTTCAATGAAACACTGCATATTACGTTATATTATAAGGTATTTTCATTGATAGACAAGAATTACCATATATTCTAAGGTATTTTCAATGATACACTGCATATTACGTTATATGGGAAGGTATTTTCAATGATACACTGCATATTACGTTATATTATAAGGTATTTTCAATGATACACTGCATATTACGTTATATTATGAGGTATTTTCAATGATACACTGCATATTACGTTATATTATAAGGTATTTTCAAAGATACACTGCATATTAAGTTATATTATAAGGTATTTTCAATGATAAACTACTACGTATTATAAGGTATTTTCAATGATACACTGCATATTAAGTTATATTATAAGGTATTTTCAATGATAAACTACTACGTATTATAAGGTATTTTCAATGATACACTGCATATTACGTTATAAAATAAGGTATTTTCATTGATAGACAAGAATTACCATATATTCTAAGGTATTTTCAATGATACACTGCATATTACGTTATATGGGAAGGTATTTTCAATGATACACTGCATATTACGTTATATTATAAGGTATTTTCAATGATACACTGCATATTACGTTATATTATAAGGTATTTTCAATGATACACTGCATATTACGTTATATTATAAGGTATTTTCAATGATACACTGCGTATTACGTTATATGGGAAGGTATTTTCAATGATACACTGCATATTACGTTATATTATAAGGTATTTTCAATGATACACTGCTTATTACGTTATATTATAAGGTATTTTCAATGATAAACTACTACGTATTATAAGGTATTTTCAATGATACACTGCATATTACGTTATATTATAAGGGATTTTCAATGATACACTGCATATTACGTTATTTGGGAAGGTATTTTCAATGAAACACTGCATATTACGTTATATTATAAGGTATTTTCATTGATAGACAAGAATTACCATATATTCTAAGGTATTTTCAATGATACACTGCATATTACGTTATATTATAAGGTATTTTCATTGATAGACTAGAAAAACCATATATTCTAAGGTATTTTGAATGATACACTGCATATTACGTTATATTATAAGGTATTTTCAATGATACACTGCATATTACGTTATATTATAAGGGATTTTCAATGATACACTGCATATTACGTTATATTATAAGGTATTTTCAATGATACACTGCATATTACGTTATATTATAAGGTATTTTCAAAGATACACTGCATATTAAGTTATATTATAAGGTATTTTCAATGATAAACTACTACGTATTATAAGGTATTTTCAATGATACACTGCATATTAAGTTATATTATAAGGTATTTTCAATGATAAACTACTACGTATTATAAGGTATTTTCAATGATACACTGCATATTACGTTATATTATAAGGTATTTTCAAAGATACACTACAAATAACGATATATTATAAGGTATTTTCAATGATACACTGCATATTACGTTATATGAGAAGGTATTTTCATTGATACACTACAAATTACGATATATTATCAGGTATTTTCAATGATACACTGCATATTACGTTATATGGGAAGGTATTTTCAATGATACACTGCATATTACGTTATATTATAAGGTATTTTCAATGATACACTGCATATTACGTTATATTATAAGGTATTTTCAATGATACACTGCATATTACGTTATATTATAAGGTATTTTCAATGATACACTGCATATTACGTTATATTATAAGGTATTTTCAATGATACACTGCATATTACGTTATATGGGAAGGTATTTTCAAAGATGCACTGCATATTACGTTATATTATAATTTATTTTCAATGATACGCTGCATATTACGTTATATTATAAGGTATTTTCAATGATAAACTACTATATATTATAAGGTATTTTCAATGACACACTGCATATTACGTTATATGGGAAGGTATTTTCAATGATACACTGCATATTACGTTATATTATAAGGTATTTTCAATGATACACTGCATATTACGTTATATTATGAGGTCTTTTCAATGATACACTGCATATTACGTTATATTATAAGGTATTTTCAATGATACACAGCATATTACGTTATATTATAAGGTATTTTCAATGATAAACTACTACGTATTATAAGGTATTTTCAATGATACACTGCATATTACGTTATATGGGAAGGTATTTTCAATGATACACTGCATATTACGTTATATTATAAGGTATTTTCAATGATACACTGCATATTACGTTATATTATAAGGTATTTTCAATGATACACTGCATATTACGTTATATGGGAAGGTATTTTCAATGATACACTGCATATTACGTTATATTATAAGGTATTTTCATTGATAGACAAGAATTACCATATATTCTAAGGTATTTTCAATGATACACTGCATATTACGTTATATGGGAAGGTATTTTCAATGATACACTGCATATTACGTTATATTATAAGGTATTTTCATTGATAGACTAGAATTACCATATATTCTAAGGTATTTTCAATGATACACTGCATATTACGTTATATTATAAGGTATTTTCAAAGATACACTACAAATAACGATATATTATAAGGTATTTTCAATGATACACTGCATATTACGTTATATGAGAAGGTATTTTCATTGATACACTACAAATTACGATATATTATAAGGTATTTTCAATGATACACTGCATTTTACGTTATATGGGAAGGTATTTTCAAAGATGCACTGCATATTACGTTATATTATAATTTATTTTCAATGATACGCTGCATATTACGTTATATTATAAGGTATTTTCAATGATAAACTACTATATATTATAAGGTTTTTTCAATGATACACTGCATATTACGTTATATGGGAAGGTATTTTCAATGATACACTGCATATTACGTTATATTATAAGGTATTTTCAATGATACACTGCATATTACGTTATATTATGAGGTATTTTCAATGATACACTGCATATTACGTTATATTATAAGGTATTTTCAATGATACACAGCATATTACGTTATATTATAAGGTATTTTCAATGATAAACTACTACGTATTATAAGGTATTTTCAATGATACACTGCATATTACGATATATTATAAGGTGTTTTCAAAGATACACTACAAATAACGTTATATTATAAGGTATTTTCATTGATAGACTAGAAAAACCATATATTCTAAGGTATTTTCAATGATACACTGCATATTACGTTATATGGGAAGGTATTTTCAATGATACACTGCATATTACGTTATATTATAAGGTATTTTCAATGATACACTGCATATTACGTTATATTATAAGGTATTTTCAATGATACACTGCATATTACGTTATATGGGAAGGTATTTTCAATGATACACTGCATATTACGTTATATTATAAGGTATTTTCAATGATAAACTACTATATATTATAAGGTTTTTTCAATGATACACTGCATATTACGTTATATGGGAAGGTATTTTCAATGATACACTGCATATTACGTTATATTATAAGGTATTTTCAACGATACACTGCATATTACGTTATATTATGAGGTATTTTCAATGATACACTGCATATTACGATATATTATAAGGTGTTTTCAATGATACACTGCATATTACGTTATATTATAAGGTATTTTCATTGATAGACTAGAAAAACCATATATTCTAAGGTATTTTGAATGATACACTGCATATTACGTTATATTATAAGGTATTTTCAATGATACACTGCATATTACGTTATATGGGAAGGTATTTTCAATGATACACTGCATATTACGTTATATTATAAGGTATTTTCATTGATAGACAAGAATTACCATATATTCTAAGGTATTTTCAATGATACACTGCATATTACGTTATATGGGAAGGTATTTTCAATGATACACTGCATATTACGTTATATTATAAGGTATTTTCAACGATACACTGCATATTACGTTATATTATGAGGTATTTTCAATGATACACTGCATATTACGATATATTATAAGGTGTTTTCAATGATACACTGCATATTACGTTATATTATAAGGTATTTTCATTGATAGACTAGAAAAACCATATATTCTAAGGTATTTTGAATGATACACTGCATATTACGTTATATTATAAGGTATTTTCAATGATACACTGCATATTACGTTATATTATAAGGTATTTTCAATGATAAACTACTACGTATTATAAGGTATTTTCAATGATACACTGCATATTACGTTATATTATAAGGTATTTTCAATGATACACTGCATATTACGTTATATTATAAGGTATTTTCAATGATACACTGCAAATTACGTTAAATTATAAGGTATTTTCAATGATACACTGCATATTACGTTATATTATAATTTATTTTCAATGATACGCTGCATATTACGTTATATGGGAAGGTATTTTCAATGATACACTGCATATTACGTTATATTATAAGGGATTTTCAATGATACACTGCATATTACGTTATATTATAAGGTATTTTCAATGATACACTGCATATTACGTTATATTATAAGGTATTTTCAATGATACACTGCATATTACGTTATATTATAAGGGATTTTCAATGATACACTGCATATTACGTTATTTGGGAAGGTATTTTCAATGAAACACTGCATATTACGTTATATTATAAGGTATTTTCATTGATAGACAAGAATTACCATATATTCTAAGGTATTTTCAATGATACACTGCATATTACGTTATATTATAAGGTATTTTCAATGATACACTGCATATTACGTTATATGGGAAGGTATTTTCAATGATACACTGCATATTACGTTATATTATAAGGTATTTTCAATGATACACTGCATATTACGTTATATTATAAGGTATTTTCAATGATACACTGCATATTACGTTATATTATAAGGTATTTTCAATGATACACTGCATATTACGTTATATGGGAAGGTATTTTCAATGATACACTGCATATTACGTTATATTATAAGGTATTTTCATTGATAGACAAGAATTACCATATATTCTAAGGTATTTTCAATGATACACTGCATATTACGTTATATGGGGAGGTATTTTCAATGATACACTGCATATTACGTTATATTATAAGGTATTTTCAACGATACACTGCATATTACGTTATATTATGAGGTATTTTCAATGATACACTGCATATTACGATATATTATAAGGTGTTTTCAATGATACACTGCATATTACGTTATATTATAAGGTACTTTCATTGATAGACTAGAAAAACCATATATTCTAAGGTATTTTGAATGATACACTGCATATTACGTTATATGGGAAGGTATTTTCAATGATACACTGCATATTACGTTATATTATAAGGTATTTTCAACGATACACTGCATATTACGTTATATTATGAGGTATTTTCAATGATACACTGCATATTACGATATATTATAAGGTGTTTTCAATGATACACTGCATATTACGTTATATTATAAGGTATTTTCATTGATAGACTAGAAAAAACCATATATTCTAAGGTATTTTGAATGATACACTGCATATTACGTTATATTATAAGGTATTTTCAATGATACACTGCATATTACGTTATATGGGAAGGTATTTTCAATGATACACTGCATATTACGTTATATTATAAGGTATTTTCATTGATAGACAAGAATTACCATATATTCTAAGGTATTTTCAATGATACACTGCATATTACGTTATATGGGAAGGTATTTTCAATGATACACTGCATATTACGTTATATTATAAGGTATTTTCAACGATACACTGCATATTACGTTATATTATGAGGTATTTTCAATGATACACTGCATATTACGATATATTATAAGGTGTTTTCAATGATACACTGCATATTACGTTATATTATAAGGTATTTTCATTGATAGACTAGAAAAACCATATATTCTAAGGTATTTTGAATGATACACTGCATATTACGTTATATTATAAGGTATTTTCAATGATACACTGCATATTACGTTATATTATAAGGTATTTTCAATGATACACTGCGTATTACGTTATATGGGAAGGTATTTTCAATGATACACTGCATATTACGTTATATTATAAGGTATTTTCAATGATACACTGCTTATTACGTTATATTACAAGGTATTTTCAATGATAAACTACTACGTATTATAAGGTATTTTCAATGATACACTGCATATTACGTTATATTATAAGGTATTTTCAATGATACACTGCATATTACGTTATATTATAAGGTATTTTCAATGATACACTGCAAATTACGTTAAATTATAAGGTATTTTCAAAGATACACTACAAATAACGATATATTATAAGGTATTTTCAATGATACACTGCATATTACGTTATATTATAAGGTATTTTGAATGCTACACTGCATATTACGTTATATTATAAGGTATTTTCAATGATACACTGCATATTACGTTATATTATAAGGTATTTTCAATGATACACTGCGTATTACGTTATATGGGAAGGTATTTTCAATGATACACTGCATATTACGTTATATTATAAGGTATTTTCAATGATACACTGCTTATTACGTTATATTATAAGGTATTTTCAATGATAAACTACTACGTATTATAAGGTATTTTCAATGATACACTGCATATTACGTTATATTATAAGGTATTTTCAATGATACACTGCATATTACGTTATATTATAAGGTATTTTCAATGATACACTGCAAATTACGTTAAATTATAAGGTATTTTCAAAGATACACTACAAATAACGATATATTATAAGGTATTTTCAATGATACACTGCATATTACGTTATATTATAAGGTATTTTGAATGCTACACTGCATATTACGTTATATTATAAGGTATTTTCAATGATACACTGCATATTAAGTTATATTATAAGGTATTTTCAATGATAAACTACTACGTATTATAAGGTATTTTCAATGATACACTGCATATTACGTTATATTATAAGGTAGTTTCAAAGATACACTACAAATAACGATATATTATAAGGTATTTTCAATGATACACTGCATATTACGTTATATTATAAGGTATTTTCAATGATACACTGCATATTACGTTATATTATAAGGTATTTTCAATGATACACTGCATATTACGTTATATTATAAGGTATTTTCAGTGATACACTGCATATTACGTTATATTATAAGGTATTTTCAATGATAAACTACTACGTATTATAAGGTATTTTCAATGATACACTGCATATTACGTTATATTGTAAGGTATTTTCATTGATAGACTAGAATTACCATATATTCTAAGGTATTTTCAATGATACACTGCATATTACGTTATATTATAAGGTATTTTCAATGATACACTGCATATTACGTTATATTATAATTTATTTTCAATGATACGCTGCGTATTACGTTATATGGGAAGGTATTTTCAATGATACACTGCATATTACGTTATATGGGAAGGTATTTTCAATGATACACTGCTTATTACGTTATATTATAAGGTATTTTCAATGATAAACTACTACGTATTATAAGGTATTTTCAATGATACACTGCATATTACGTTATATTATAAGGGATTTTCAATGATACACTGCATATTACGTTATTTGGAAAGGTATTTTCAATGAAACACTGCATATTACGTTATATTATAAGGTATTTTCATTGATAGACAAGAATTACCATATATTCTAAGGTATTTTCAATGATACACTGCATATTACGTTATATGGGAAGGTATTTTCAATGATACACTGCATATTACGTTATATTATAAGGGATTTTCAATGATACACTGCATATTACGTTATATTATAAGGTATTTTCAATGATACACTGCATATTACGTTATATTATAAGGTATTTTCAATGATACACTGCATATTACGTTATATTATAAGGGATTTTCAATGATACACTGCATATTACGTTATTTGGGAAGGTATTTTCAATGAAACACTGCATATTACGTTATATTATAAGGTATTTTCATTGATAGACAAGAATTACCATATATTCTAAGGTATTTTCAATGATACACTGCATATTACGTTATATGGGAAGGTATATTCAATGATACACTGCATATTACGTTATATTATAAGGTATTTTCAATGATACACTGCATATTACGTTATATTATAAGGTATTTTCAATGATACACTGCATATTACGTTATATTATAAGGTATTTTCAATGATACACTGCATATTACGTTATATTATAAGGGATTTTCAATGATACACTGCATATTACGTTATTTGGGAAGGTATTTTCAATGAAACACTGCATATTACGTTATATTATAAGGTATTTTCATTGATAGACAAGAATTACCATATATTCTAAGGTATTTTCAATGATACACTGCATATTACCATATATTCTAAGGTATTTTCAATGATACACTGCATATTACGTTATATGGGAAGGTATTTTCAATGATACACTGCATATTACGTTATATTATAAGGTATTTTCAATGATACACTGCATCTTACGTTATATTATAAGGTATTTTCAATGATACACTGCATATTACGTTATATGGGAAGGTATTTTCAATGATACACTGCATATTACGTTATATTATAAGGTATTTTCATTGATAGACAAGAATTACCATATATTCTAAGGTATTTTCAATGATACACTGCATATTACGTTATATGGGAAGGTATTTTCAATGATACACTGCATATTACGTTATATTATAAGGTATTTTCAACGATACACTGCATATTACGTTATATTATGAGGTATTTTCAATGATACACTGCATATTACGATATATTATAAGGTGTTTTCAATGATACACTGCATATTACGTTATATTATAAGGTATTTTCATTGATAGACTAGAAAAACCATATATTCTAAGGTATTTTGAATGATACACTGCATATTACGTTATATTATAAGGTATTTTCAATGATACACTGCGTATTACGTTATATGGGAAGGTATTTTCAATGATACACTGCATATTACGTTATATGGGAAGGTATTTTCAATGATACACTGCAAATTACGTTATATTGTAAGGTATTTTCATTGATAGACTAGAATTACCATATATTCTAAGGTATTTTCAATGATACACTGCATATTACGTTATTTGG